>CADCXA010000017.1:0-231184 GCA_902806565.1 Hypoxylon rubiginosum | reverse complement strand
CTACTATATTTTAAATTTAAATTAATTTTATATTATTTAAAGTTTTTATTAGTTTTATAAAAATTACTTGGATTTTTAAAAAACGTAGCTTTTTAAATTTAAAGAAAATTATACTTAGAACTGTGTTTATTATATGTAAAGATTTTATTATTTTAATAAGAAAAAAATCTTTTAAATAATATAATTTTTTAAAATTTTATTTATTAAGTGAAAAGCTTTTTAAAAAAAATTATTATAATATTAAAAAATAAAAACAAGCGTGTATATTATTATTATTAAAATTTAAAATTTAACAAGTTTTTTTTTTCTTTTATTACCTAATTTAATTATTTATTTATAAATTTTATTTATTTTTAATATAATTTTATTTTACTATAATTTATTTATATAATTATTTAATATTAATAACTTTAAACTTTAAATTTATTTCTTAATTCTTTTTCTTATAAATATATTATATAATTTTATAAATTTTAATTATTTTTTTAATACATTATATTTAAAGATTATTATAAAAATAATAATTTTAAATTTATTTAATTTTAAATTATAAAGCTTATATATTGTTATTAAATATATAAACATTAAATAAAAACTTATTAAAAACATTAAAAACTTTAATAAAAATAAAAATAATATTTATATTATAAAGATTTTTAAGATATATAATAATTAATTTTATAATAAAAAATTATAAATTAAATTTAAAAATAATTATATAAAATAAATATACTTATATTTTTTAGTAATAATATAAAAATTATATTAATAAGTTTATATTTATTTATATAACTATAAAATATATATAAAAACTTATTAATAAAATTTATATTTAAAGTATTTTATAATGTTTTTATAATAACTAGGTTTTTATAATTTTTTAAAATTAAAATATAGAAATTTTTAAAAGAATAACTTTTAGTATTTATATTAATAGGTAATTTATATTTCCGTATTATAATAAATTATAAAATAATAAATATAAAAAAATTAATATTTATTTAATTATTAATTTTTATCGCTTTTATATTATAAAATTTAATTTTATAGATTTTTATATTAATAACATTTATATTATTAAAAGTTTTAATATTAATAATATAATATTTTAAACTTATTTATAAATTAATAATAAAAATAATAAAAATTTTAATAAAAATTATTAATTATAATTAAATATAAAAATTAATAATTTTATAATAATTTTATAATAATTAATTAATATAATTAAACTAATATAATAACTTTTATTTAAAATAATAATTATTTTAAGTATTATTTTATAAATAATACCTAAATTAATATATTTTAATTTTATTTAATATATAAAATAATGTTATTTTATAGGTTTTTATTAATTTTATAAAAATATATAAAATTAAATAGAAATTTAAAAACAAGAAATATAATATTTTAAACGATAAATTAAAATCTTTTAAAAAATTATATAAAAAAATTAATATTTTATTTTATTAATATTATAAAATATATTTAGTTATATTTAAAAGTAAAATATAAAAGTTTTATTATAACTATTTAATTAAAAAGAATTTGTTTTTTAAAATAATAATTAAATAAATAAAAACTAATTTTTATATAATTAAAAACTAATAAATATATAAAACTAAATTATAAATTATTAATATTAAAATTATTATAATAAAAAACCTTAAAAGTAACTTTTTTATATATATTAAAATATTTATTAATTAAATTATAAAAATCTATAAAAGCTTATATATTAATAATAATAAAATTATTAATTTAAAAAAAAATATAATATTTATAATTATAAAACATTTAGTTTTTAATATAATAATTTTATAATTATTTATTATATTTAATATTATATATTTTAATTTATATAATATAATAAATATTAATTATTAAAATAAAATTATAAGTATATATATAAATAAATTAAAAAAATAATTTTAAGTTAATTAAATATATTAAAATAATAATAATAATAATAATAAAAAATAAAATTAAAAATATAATAAATTTAAATAAAATAAGTTTAAAAATAATAAGTAATTTAATAATTAATATTATAACTAAAAATATTTTATATATAATAAATAAAAATATTAATTAATTAAATATTTAATAATAAATAAATAAAATAAATAAATAATATAATATAATATAAATATATTTAAAATAAAAAATATAAAAATATTAATAATAAATTTATTATGTTTTTATATTTAAGTTTATAAAAATTATTATATTATATTTTTTTTATAAAAAGCTTATTATTTAAATAAAAAAATAAAGTTATAATTATTTTTTAATTTATATATTAAAAAAAAAAAAAGATGATAGTTAATTAAGTTAAAATTTAAACGTTGTTATTTATAGTGTAACGTTTAAATAAAATAAAAGCAGGTAAGAAGTTTAAAAAGAAAAAAAAAAGGCAAGGTTTTTTTTTCTTTTAAAATAAAAAAATAATTTGCTAATTTACTAAGTTATTTATAAGTTACAACTAAAAATTATATAAATAAAAACTATTATACACCGCTTAAGCCGGTGCTTTATATATAAATATAAAAAAATAAAACTTAAAGAAACAAGTTTAAAAAAAATAATTAAAAAAAATATAACATTTAATATATATAATAAAATAATATTAATACGTTTTTTAAACAATTATAATTAATTTAATATATAATAAAATATAAAACTATAAACAATAAATATATAATAATAATATTAATAAATTAAATAATATATTATATTTTTATAAAATTAAATATTTTTAATAATTTTAAATTAACTAATTTATTATTTTTATAATAAACTTATAATTATTTTATAATATTTTATTTTAAAAACTAATATTTATACAGTTTTTAAAATATTATATTAAATATAAAAACTATAAATATATTAATTAAAAAAAAGTTATAATTTAAAATATTTTAAAAAACATATTTAAAAATTAACTTTAACATATTATTTATTAAAAACTATATAATACGTTTTAATAATAACTTAAAATAATATAATATAAATATTATAAAAATATTAACTTTATTTAAAATTATTATTTTTTAAATTATATTAATTAATATATTTTCTTTTTTATATTTTTATAATATAAATTAATATAATATATTTTTAAATAATATTAAAAATATATTTATTTATAAAAAAAAAAACTTTATTATTTATAAATAAAAATACTTATAGTTTTTATTAAATAATTATAATAATATAATAACTTATTATTATTTAATTAAGAAAAAACTTTAATAAATTTATTAATAATTTAGTTATTTAACTACGAACTAATTACGTAATATCCTTATTTAAATAAAATATAATAAAATTAAATAAAAAATACTTAAAAAAATTAATAAATATTATTATTAATATTAAATATATAATATAATATTAAAATAATTTAAGTTTATAATAAAAGTTAATATTAATTTTAATTATAATATTTATATTAATATAATATATTTAAATGTTAAATTTATTTTATATATAATTAATAAAGTTATATTATTTTAAGTAGTTAAATTTTTTAAAAATATAATAATTAAATATATTTAAAATATTTAAAACATAATATAAATAAATACTTACTTTAAATTATTAAATAATATTATTTATAATATAAATATATATTTTATTATAAATAAATTTATAGTAAATATAAAAACACTTTATATTATTATTAAAAAAATATTAATTAAAATATATAACTTAATCGGTTAATTTAAACGATATTATAAATTATTATAATATATATATAAAATTATAATAAAAAGTTTTAAAAAAAGTAATATAAATAATATATATATATTATAAATAACTATTAAAATAATAAATAATATTATAAAATTAAATGGTTTTATATTAATATTATTTATTTTTAAAATATATTTAAAATTAGTAAAAAGTTCCTTATTTATTTTATTATTAATATAATATACCATGGTAATAAAAAAAATAATAATTAAAATATAAAAACTTAAAATAAAATAATAAATTATTAACGTATTTATTATAAGAAATAAATTAAATATTTTAAAAACTTTAAACCTTTTTTTTTTAATTAAAAGTTTAAATATATTAAAAAAACAAAAAATAAATAAAACCTTATAAGTTAATTATATAAAATAATAAAACCTATATAATAAAAATAAATAATAAATTTATACGTTTTTATATTATAATTATAAAGTTATATTTATAAAATAAAATAATAATAATATTTATAAATAATAAGTTTAAATTTAACTTAAAATTTAAAATTAAATAAAATATTTATAAATTTAATATTAATTTTTTTAACGCGACTTTAAAACGATATAAATAACTATTAAAAAGTAAAAATAAACTAAAAACAGCGCTGGTAAATAACATTAATTATATAATATAAAAAGAAATAATAAATAAGTAATTAATAATTTAATTAAAAAAAAATATAAAATAATAATATTAAGTTAATTTTTTAAGGTATTAAATATATAAAAAATTAAATTACTAATTAATAAAAAAGTTTTTTTATTTAAAAAAAATAATAAATTAAAATATAATAATAATAAACTTTTTAAATTTAAAATTATATAAAAAGTTAAAAAAAAAAATAATAAATAATTTATATAAAAAATTATAACTTGTTATATAAAAATATAATAACTTTAATAAAGAATTTATTTTTATTTAATTTTTTATAATATAATAATTAAGTTAATATATAATTATATTATTTATATTTATCCTTATAATATTAAAAATATTAATATAATTATAAAATATAATATAAGTTTATATTTAATTAAATATAAATTTAAATTATATTATATTAATTAAACTTTTTATTAAAATAACTTATTTTTATTTTAAAAACATTATTAAATTATTATTAAATTATTATATAATATTATAAAAACTAATATATATTAATAAGTTATATATTTTAAATATTTTAAAACCCGATTATATATAATAACTTTAATATATAACTTATATTTATTAATTACTATAAAAAAAAAACCGTTTTAATTTTATAAAAATATAAATAAATAATATATTAAAAATATTAAATAAAATATTTAATAAGGTTAAAAATAATAGGTTTTATAAAACAAAGTTTATAGTAAAGTTTAAAAACTATTTTATAATATAAAAGCTATTATTATTTAATAGTTATATTTTATTATTAAAAAATAATAATATATTATTATTATATTAAAAAATATAAAATAAAAAGATTAAATTAATTAAATATAATAATATTAATATAATTTAATAATATATATTATAATAAGTTTATAACGTATATTTTATATTAATATATTAATTAAAAATAATATTTAATTTTTTAAAAATAACTTAATATTTAAAATTAAATAAAAAAAATATTAATAAACTTAATAAATAATTTTTATAATAAATTAATAATTTATTATAAGGTTTTAAATATTTATTTATTAATTTTAATATAATTAAGGTTTTTATTTTTATAGATAAATTATTTATAAATAATAAAAATTTAAGTTTTTAACTAAGCTTTAAAATATTTATTATAAATAAATTAATATAAAATAACTTATTTATAATAAAAAGTAACTTAATTTATTAAACTTTTATAAAATATAAATAAATAACTAGAAATATATTAATAAATAAAATTTATATAATAATTTATAATATAAATATAAATATTATAATTAATATTACACTTTTATTAATATTTAATAAACTTGATTTTTTAGTAACTTTAATAATTATTTATATTAATTTATTTTTATTTTATAAATACCTTATAAAATTAAGTATAATAAAAGAAAACAACTTATAATTAATATTATATTATTATAATAATTATATAAATATTATAAAATATATAATATTTATTAAATATATAGTAAAAATAACCTAATAAATATAATAATTAAGTTAAATATAAATAAAGTATTTAAAAATTTTATTAATAATAATAATATTATAATAAAACTTTAAAAATAAGTAAAATATAATTAAATATAAAAAATATTAAAAATAATAAAACCATTAAAATAATAACTATAAAATTACTTTAAAATAAACTTTATATACTAGTAATTATTTTTTTGTTTTAAATTAAATAAATTAAATTCTAAATTAATAATATTATTTTTACAGAAAATTAAGTTTAAATTTTACTTATTATTATTAACTTTTAACGTTTTTCTTTTATTATAACCACGTTTTATTAAAAAAGCCAGATTAATAATTTTATTATTATTTTTTTCTTTTTCTTTTTTATTTTTATTTTACTTATTAAAAAAAAATTTAAAAAAGTTATAACATATAAATAAATATTTTACTAAAATAAAAAAATAATTAATATAAAAAACTATAAAAATAAAAAATATATAAAAATAATATATTTTAATAGTTATAATAATAATTTTATAAAAAAAGTGTAGTTTTTATATAATAAAATTTATTTAAAAATTATTTAATAAAAGTTTTTTATAAATTTTACGTAGTTAATATAGTTTATTTATAATAATAATAACTTATAAATTAATAACTAAAAATATTTTATAAAACTATTAAAACTTATTAATTATTATTATTAATTAAATATAAAACTTTTTAATTTAAACTTTTATAAATTTAATATTAAACTAAATAATTTTATAAGTTATTATTAAATGTTTTTTAAATTTCGTTGTACTTTTATAATATTATTAAACGGCGTGTGTTTTACTTATATTTATATTATTTTTTATATTTTATAAGGTTTTTTTTTAATTATTTTAAAGGTTTTTAAAAATATTTTATTTTATTATATTAATTTTTATTTTATAAGTATATTATAAATTTATTACTTATAAAATAAATATTATTATTAATAATATAAAAAGTAATTATAATATAACTAATATAATTAACTTAAATAAATACTTATAAATAAATTAACTTTAATTTAATAATATTAAAAAAATAATATTAATTTTTATATAAAACTTTTATTTTTTAAAATAATAAATATATTTATTTAATATGTTTATTTTAAATTAACAACGATTATATATACAAATAAAAAAAAAATATATATTATTTATTTTATAATAAAACGTATTATTATTATTATTTAATTGTTAATTTATAAAATAATAATAGTAACACTGGTAAAAAATAACGTTATAATTAATTATTATTTAAAAAATAAAATAATTCGAAGGGAAATAAATATAAGTAAAAGTTAAAAATAAAATAAAAATTCGTATTTATAATATAAAAACCATGTTATTTTTATATACTTTTTTAACTTTTAATTTATTATAAAAATAATATAATTATTTATATATAATAACGTTATTAACTTAAAAATAATTAAAATAATAACGTTTATTATAAATAACTTTATTTAATTATATAAAAAAAAATATAATAAGTATTTTATATATAATTATAATTTATATTAAAAAATAATATTAACGTTATATTTAAATTATATATTTAACTAATAAATAAAAAAAAAGATTATTAATATTAAAAATATAATTATATAATTTATATATATATATATAAGTATTATTTTTAAAAAAGATAATTATATTTAAAATTTAAACAGTTATATTATTTTTAATATATTATTTTTATTTTATTAGTTTTTTATATTTTTTAATTAATTATATTATAATATATAATATAATAATTAAACCTTATTTATTAATATATATTAAATAAAAAATTTTATTAAAGAATTTATAAATATTTTTATAAAAATAATTTAATTAATATTTATATTTATTAAATATTATTTATTAATTGTTTTTTAAATAATAATTTTAATATAAAAACATTATAAAAAATAAAATTATTAAAATTATTATAAATAAAAATATAATATAAAAAGGTTAATAATTAATTAAAAGGGTTTAATAAAAATAATAACTATTTTTTTTTAATTTTTCTTTAATTTTTTTATAAATAGTTTTTTATTATAATTAAAAAAAAATTAAATTATTTATATTATATAATAATTTATTAAATTATATGTTTTTATTTATAAAACTATTATATTAAAAATTAAAAATTATATATATTTAAAATTAAAAAAAATAAAATTAAAAACCGGTGGTTAATAATTTTACTTATTTTAATTAATTATATTTTATTAATTATTTAAATAAAACTATTTCTTTTAAATATAAAATTATTATATAATATTTTATTTTTTTAATAAACTAATAATAATATATATAATATATTAATATTTAAATAACTTTTAAAATAAATTAAATATAAATTAAAAAATATATAAAAAGTTAATATATAAAAATTAATATATATAATTATAATTAATTAAAAATATATAATTTAATTAAATAAATTTAAAAATAATATTAAAAAACCTATAAAAAAGGTTTTTTATTATTAAAAAAAAGTGGCGATTTAACTTAAACTATTAATAAAAATTCCGTTTTTATTATAATAAAAAATATATTTTTATTTTAAGTTGTTAAAAAGAATTTTATTTATATTATAATAAAAAATATATTTTTAATTTATAATTTTTTAAATAAGAAATTTTTAATAATTTATATTAAAATAAGTTATTTATTATAATTAAAAATATAAATAAACGTTTTAACGTTAAATATAATAAAAATACCTTTTTTAATATAATTAAAAATAATTTATTATATTAATTTATTAAAACCTAAGAAATTTCTTTTTATTATATAATAATAATTAATAAAAATATTTAATATATTATTTTTTAAACTTTAAAATTTTATTAAAATCTTTAAATATAATTTTTAAAAGTTATAAAATAAAAAAACAGTGATAAAAGTTTATTATTTTAATTTTTTAAAAAACTAATAATAAATAAATTTATTTTAACCGGTAAAAAAGTTTAAACCAGTTTATAATAATATTAAAAACTTATTTTATATATTTAATCGTAAAATTAACACTAATAAAAAATTTATTAATATAAAATAAAAACTTATTTATATTTTTTAATTAATTTTATAAGTTATTTAAACTTATAAATTTAATATATATTAAAAATATTTTTATTTTATTTTATAAATATTAAAACTAGTTATTTAAAAACACCAGTTTATTAATTAAATTTAATAAATCGCTAAGGAAATTTTTTATAATTAATTTTATATATTTAATTATTTATCTTTTTAAGTTATTTAATAAAATATATTTTATTATATTATTAATATTAATATAAAGGTTTTTTAATATTAAAAACTTTATTAAAAAACATTTTATAAATATTATATATTATTTAAAATTTAAAATAAAATCTAGTAATTATTATTTATATAATTATTTATTATATTTATTATAATAATTTAATTAATATAAAAGAAAATTTAATTAAAACTTAAAACTTTTTTAAAGTTTTATATTTATAAAAAACAAAAGATAATTTATAGAAAAAAATAAATAATAATATATAATATATAAAATAAATTAAAATAAATAAAAAGTTTTAATAAAATAATTAATAAATTAATTTATATATAATTTAATATTATTAATATATAATTAATATTTTATATTTAAAATACTTAAAATTTAAATATTAATATATTATTTTTTATTACTTTTTAATTATATAAAAACTAAATCGTTTAATAATAATAATAAAATTATTTATCTTAAAATAAAATCTATTAAAAATTTTAATAAAAATATAATATTTATATTAATATATAAATCTTTTAGTAATATTTATTTAAACGTAATTATAATTTTAATAAACTTAAATAAATTATTATTTAATAATATTATTAAAATTAATTAATTAAAATTTAAATCCTTTAAAAGTTTTAATAAAAATATAATATTTATATAGTTTTATAAACTTTTAAATTATATGTAAATAAAAGCGATTTTAGTAAATATAAGAAAACGTTTATTTAATAATATTAAAAAAAAAAGTTATTTAAACTTAATATTATTTAAAAACTTAAATAAAAATATAAAAATTTATTTTACTTATAAGCTTTTAATTAATATTTAAATAAATGTAATTTTATTAAATTTTAACTTAATTTTATTTAATAATATTAAAAAAATTAGTTATTTAAAAACGTAATTTATTAAAAATTATAATAAAAATATAATATTTTTATTAGTTAAAAAACCGTAAAATAATATTTAATTATATATAATTTAAATTAAATTAAAAATATTTTTATTTAATAATATTAAAAAGATTAATAGTTTTAAAAGTATAATTATTTAGAAATTATAATAAAACTATAATATTTATATTAATTAAAAAACCTTAAAATAATAATTAATTAAATATAATTTTAATTAATAAAAAAAGATTTTTATTTATTAATAAAAAAAAACTAATTATTTAAAATTATAATTTTTTAAAAACTTTATAAAAATTATTATATTTATATTATTTAATAAACTTTTTATTAGTAGTTAATTTAATATAATTTTATTAAATTTAAAAAAAGTTATTATTTAGTAATATTAAAAAAATTAATTATTTTATTAAAAAATTATTAAAAAATTTTAATAAAAATATAATATTTATATAAACATATAAACTTTTTAATAATATTTAAACTAATAAAAACTTAATAAAAATAAAAATAATATTAATAATATTTAAATAAATATACTTATATTTTTAAAGTAAAAATATTTTATTTTAAAATTATTAATTATATAACGTAAAAATATTTTAATATTAATTTAACGTTATATTCTTTTTAATATAAATTAATATAATAAAATATAATATAATATAATCTAATAAAATATTAAAAAAAAATAAAAAATAAATATAAAACTATTTTTTTTATATATATTTTCGCGATAAAACCATTTTTAATTATTTATAATTTATTAAAAAAGTTAATATAAGTTATATTTCTTTTATTAAAATCTATTTAAAAAATAATATAAAGCGGGAAATTATTAATTTAATTAAATATAAATAATATAAAAATAATATAATTAAGTTTTATTATAATTATAAGTTTAAATTAAATATATTAATAAATATAAAAAAAAATCTAATATATAAACTAATATATATAATTATAAAATAATTTAGTTTTAAAAATATAATTTAGTTTAAATATATTTAAATATATTTAAAAGTTATAAATTATTAATATAATTAAAAAAATATTTATTATAATAAAAAGCGGAGATGTTTTTTAATTTTAATATTAAATTAATTATAAAATATAAATAAATATTAAAAACTTTATTTTATTAAATTTAAAATCTATATAAATATTAATATTTATTTTTATAAAATTATATAATATAATATTAATAAATTTAATAATTTATTTATAAATATAATTAATTAATACTTTTAAATAATTATTACGTTGAAATTTTAACTTTAAATAACTTATATAAATTATAATATTAAAACTTTTTTTATAATTTAAATATAATATTAATTAACTATATAAATTAAGTTTTAAATAATTATATAGTTTATAAATAAAATAAAAATAAAATACTTATAAAACGTACGTATTTTAAAATTATATAAGTTTTATATAAATTAATATAATATAAAAATTAAATAATAATAGCTTTCTTTTAAATTAATATAATTAATTATTAAATTATAAATAAATTAATATTTATATTATTAAATATTAATATTAATATTATATTATTAATAATATTTTAAAAGTTTATATAATTTAAATTTATTTAAAAAATATTAATTTTATATTTAAATTATAATATATATTATTTTTAAAAACTTATTATAATAAAAAATAACTTAATATATTTAGTTATAAAATAATTATATTATTAAATAATAAAAAATAAAATTACCAGTTATATTAATAAATTTTAAATAAATTTAAATAATATAAAAGTAAAAAATTATATAATAAATTTAACTTTGAATTTTTTTTTATTAAAATTAATATATTAGTTAAAAAAACTAATATATAAATATAATTTTAATCGTTTTTTAGTTTTAAAAATATAATAAATATATAATAAATAATTTATATTTTATTTATTAAAATCTATTAAAAATAAGAACCGTTTATATTTTAATAAATATATTAATTTAAAAGATTATTTGAAATAATATAAAAAACATAAAAAAAAACTAGTATTAATATTTAATAAGTTTTTATATAATAAAATAATATAATACACGGCTTAATTAAATAAAATAAAAAAACAAATAAAAATAAAATAAATATAATTATATAATTATTTATTAAATATTTTAAAAATAAAAACATAAACTTAAAAGATATTAGAAATTTATATATTATTTTTTATAATAATTATAAATTACTTATTTATTAAATATATATTTATAATATAAAGTTATTAAAACGGTAAAAATAATTATTTTAATTATTAATTATTTTTTATTTAAATAAATATTTATTTAACTTATTAAATATTATTTTATTATTTAAAATATTAATATTTAAATATATATTTAAATAAATAAATATTACGTAAATAAATATTAAATAATAAAAATTATTATTTTTATTTATTAAAAGTTTTAATTTTATTAGTTTTTTAAAACTTATATAACTTTTTTTAATTTATTATAATAAAAGCTTTTTTTAATATTATATTTAATATTATAATAAATAAAAATAATTTAGTTTTTATAAATTTTTTTAAAAATATATTATATTATAATAAAACATAGTTTTAATATTTTATAATTAAAAAAAAAACATTATAAATAATAATAAATATAAAATATATATTAAAAATATATTAATTAATATAAATATTTAATTAATATTAAAATATTATATATAATAAAAATAATATTTAAAGAAAGGTTATTTTTTTATAATATTTAAATAAACTATATAATAAGTTTAAATTATATATAATTTAAAATATTATATAATATTTTAACATTTTAATATTTTAATTTTATTATAATTCTTTTTTATAATAATAATAAATTTTTATTAAATTAAAGCTATATAAAATAAATAAATAAATAAATAAATAAATAAATAAGTAACTAAATATATAATTATTAAACTTAAATAAGCTTTAAAAAAAAAAGTTTTTAAAATATATATATTGGTAATTTTTTTATAACTTTTTTTTTATATTTAATATTTATATTTCTTTATATATAACTAGCGTTTTAATTAACTTAATATTATTTAAAAACAATTTTTAAAACTTTAATATTTAAAACTTAAACTTAAATTTAAACTTATAAATTTAAATATATAAATTTAAATTTAAATTTAAATTTAAATTTAAACTTAAATTTATAAACTTAGATTTATAAATTTAAACTTAAACTTAAAAAAATTAATTATATAAAGTTTTTTAAGTTTTAAAATTATTTTTTTATATTTAATTTTTACTTAATATTTTAAATATTTAATATTCTTATAATTAATATTTTAATAATTAAAATCTTATAAATTTTAATTAATTAATATTTATAACTAATTATTATAATATAAACCTAGATATTTATAACTTATATATATAACTTATATATAAACATTATCTTATTAATTTAAAGGTTAAAACTAAAACTAAAATATATATAACATTTTAAGTAAATATATATTAATAAAGGATAAGTTATTTTAAAGTAGCTATATATATAACTTATAAATTCTTTTTTTTTTTAGTTTTTTATATTTAAATACGCTTATTTATTTTTAAACGACCGAGCCTAGCCTTTTTATTTATTCGAACAATATGTAACACTAATATTTTATTTAATATTTTATTAATTAACCTTTTATATAATTAAAATAATAATAATATATATAAATTAATTAATATTATATTAATTTAATTAATAAATATTATATTAATTTAATTAATAAATATTATAAGTAATTTTATTTATAATTATTTAAAGATTTTTTAATATATAAATATTTTAATATAATAAAAAAAAAACAATAAAAGAAAATAAAAAAAGTTTTAAAGCTTTTATATTTAAAAACTTATAAAATTTATTTTAATTAATATAATAATAAATTATTATATTAATTAAAATAAATATAAAATAAATATAAGTGATTTTTTAAAAACTATAATTATATAAATTTAAATTTAAATTAAACGTTAATTATAATAAAATATAGTTTTAATATTTTATTATTAAAAAAAAGTATTATATATAATAAAAATAATATTTAAAAAAAGGTTATTTTTTTATAATATTTAAGTAAATTATATAATAAATTTAAGTTATATATAACTTAAAATATTATATAATATTTTAACATTTAAATATTTTAATCTTATTATAATATATAAAATTATAATTAAATTATTTATTTTAAATTATAAAAAAACAATCTTATTTTAAATATATTTTAAATATTTTATAAATTAAATTATAAAAATATATATAATAATAATTTAATTATTTTTATAAGTTTTTTTTACTAAGTTTATATTTAATATATAAAGTTTAAAATATTATTTAAGTTATTATTAGTTTATTTTTTATAATAATTTATATTATTTTTTTTTAAAATTAAAATTTTTTAAATATTAATTATTATAATATTAATATATAAGTTTAAAAGTTTTTTATATTATAATAAAATTAAAATATTATATAATATTTTAAATTATATATAACTTAAATTTACTATATAATTTATTTAAATATTATATTAAAATAATTTTTTTTAAATATTATTTTTATTATATATAATATTTTAATATTAATTAAATATTTATATTAATTAATATATTTTTAATATATTTTTTATAATATTTCTTAATTATAAAATATTAAAGTTATATTTTATTATAATTAATATTTAATTTAAACTTAAATTTATATAATTATAATTTTAAAAACCCCGTTTTTATTTATTTTAATTAATAAAATAACTTAATATTATATTAATTAAAATAAATATTATAAGTTTTTAAACGTAAAAGTTTTGAAACTTTTTTTTTTATTGTTTTTTTTTTTATTATATTAAAATATTTATATTAAAATATTTATATATTAAAAAATCCTTAAATATTTATAAATAAAATTACTTATAATATTTATTAATTAAATTAATATAATATTAATTAAAATATTAAATAAAATATTAAATAAAATATTAAATAAAATATAATATAAAATATTATATAAAATATTATATAAAATATTAAATAAAATACCAAGTAAAAATTAAATATAAGAAAATAGTTTTAAAACTTAAAAAACTTTATATAATTATTTTTTTAAATTTAAATTTACAAGTTTAAATTTAAGTTTAAATTTAAATTTTAAGTATTAAAGCTTTAAAATTTAAAAAAAAAGATTTAAAATAATATTAAATTAATTAAAACATTAATTATATATAAAAAAATATAAATATTAAATATAAAAAAAAAAGCTATAAAATATTAAATATAAAAAAACTTTATAAAAAAACTAGTAGTATATATATTTTAAAACTTTTTTTTTAAAACTTATTTAAGTTTAATAATTATATATTTAATTACTTATTTATTTATTTATTTATTTATTTATTTATTTATTTATTTATTTATTTTATATAACTTTAATTTAATAAAAATTTATTATTATTATAAAAAAAAACTATAATAAAATTAAGATATTAAAATATTAAAATATTATATAATATTTTAAGTTATATATAACTTAAATTTATTATATAATTTATTTAAATATTATTTTAAAATAACTTTTTTTTAAATACCATTTTTATTATATATAATATTTTAATATTAATTAAATATTTATATTAATTAATATATTTTTAATATATTTTTATATTTATTATTACTTATAATATTTTTAATTATAAACTATTAAAACTATATTTTATTATAATATTTATTAAAATTAAAGTTTTATTATAAAAACCTAGCTTTTATTATTTAAAAAATTATAGTTTTTAAAATAATAATATTAAATATTTATAATATTAAAAATATTAAAAATAAATATAATAAGTTCTTTTATTTAATAAGGTTTTTTATTTATTATTTTTATATATATAAAAACGTTTATAATTATTAAATTTATTATTTTTTATATAATAACGTTTTAATTTTTTTTATTATTTAAATAATTTTATAATAATATTTTATATAGTATTTAATACTTTTTTTTATTTAATATTTATTTAAATAAAAAGTAAATTAAATATAAATAATATTTATTTTTAATAATTATATTATTTATATTTATAAATTTATATTTTAAAGTTTTAAGTTTTTATAACTAGTTATTTTTAAATAAATTTTTAAAATTATAATAAAAACTTTAATTTATTTTAACTAATAAATTATATAAATTATAAAAAAAATTAATTAACTTTTTAATATATAATTTTTAAATTTAATTATATATATATATAAAACTTATTATTTAAATAATAAAATTATAAATTAAAAAATTATTATATTATTTTAATATTAAAATTTTATATATAAATAAATTTAGTTTATATATTTTTTAATATTAATAAATTAAACTTTTTATTTAAACTATAAAAATTATATATTTTTTATTTAAGTTTTAAAAATAATAAATAAATTTATAATTTTATTTAAAAAATAAAAACTTAAATAACTTTAATATATAATAATTAAAATATTAAAATTAAAATAAATAAAAAAATTATTATTTAATATATAATAAATTATATTATTAAAACTATTAATTTAATTAAAAACTTTAAAAATTTTTAATATAATATTTTATATATTTTATAATATAAAAACCTTAATTTAATAATAATTTAATTATAATTTAATAATAATTTAATTATAATTTAATAATAATTTAATAATAATTTAATAATAATTTAATAATAATTTAATAACAGTTTTATAATAATTTAAATATTATTATAAATATTTTATAAATATAATAAATTTAATTTTAAGTTTAAATATAATTATAATTAATTATTATAAGTTTTTTATAATTTAAATTAATAAAATATATTAATTTATTAAAAACCCAGTATATTTATATAATATAAAAATTATATATATTATAATTTTAACTTATTTTACAAGTTTAGCAGGTTTAGCGGATTTAGCGAACTTGGCACTTTTATCACTTTGGCGGTTTAGCGTAAATTTACAGCGGAGGTTTCATCATCGGCGCGGATAAACGTGTCTCAACAGTATGGTTACACAGCCTGTGGCTGGCCTAACAAACACGGCGATCAACGTTCAACCTGCTCTTCTCTTTACAATTTGACATGAATTCTGAGGCAATATGTACTTATCGCTGACTACCGAATCCGTGCTCAAGCCCAAAATCCACTCGAGACAGCCTCCTCGAACGTGTTATTCTGGACCTCGAATGGCTGGGGTAGGTTCGAGAAGACCGTGGCCCATAGCAATGCACACATCTTCCCTTGTCAGCATGGGTTGAATTGACGTCTCCTAAGCTATCAAATGCTGTCACAGTTGCGTTATGAGGGATGCCAGGTCTATCTTATTCTATCAGAGAGTTCGGCCGGCCAGACTTTTGACAAGTTTGCCTACTCATCATGTGGGCATCGACTTGATTTTCTAACCTCGGGCTTACTGATAAGTACGCTTTTTCCTGCCTGTCGACTACTAGCAGAGCAATGATTCTGGGCAGTTTCCCATTGGTACACCTTTATCCAAGCTTACCCTCGAAAAACTTGCCGCTATATACCTCTGCCTCCAGCTGCCTGACTACCTGCGCCGTCAGCTTATCCCCCGGCGGTAACAGTTGGCTTGCGTAGAGCAAGGCTACGCCCGACGCCCGGTCCACCACCCAGCTCAGGTTCGGCAGCCCGCCCCACGAGATACTGCCCGCTTTCCGCCCGCCGGGCACGTCTTTCGTGACCACCATGCCGCCAGGCGCCCAGCTCATATGCGTCGGCGCCGGGATGGGCATGCGTAGCCCCATCGCCTCGACCGCCGCGTCGGCCGCCGCGTACATGGCCTTCCGCGTCTCATTCAGATTGGCGGCCGACTCGGCCGACAGGCTCGGCTCGCACAGCAAGTCGTAGCTCGCCGGGGTTAGCAGTTTCGGGTCGCTAGTGACGCAGGCGACGAGCACCTTGATGAAGTCGCGCGGGCAGCTGTACACGCCGCCGCCGCCGTGGTCGGTCGGCGTGTCCACGGGCATGAAGGGTGCCGGGTGCGGGAAGACAGCCCCGCCTGCGCCGCGGACGGAGAGGTCGGCTTGGCGGGCTTGGATGTCGGGACGCTCGAGCAGGCGGAAGCTGGTCAAGGTCATGCCGAGAGGCTGCCAGATGTTTTGGTACATGAAGTCGCCCAGGCTGAGGCCCGTGACGCGCTCGACCATCTTGCCGGCCCAGTCGCTGCCGATGCCGTACTTCCAAGAAGTACCGGGGTTGAAGAGCAGGGGAACAGGATCGTTGGGACACTGCGGGTATAGATGAATATAACCGGCCAATGGGTCGTGTCGGGAAAGGTTAACGTACCAGCAGCTCCGACTCAATCTTCCATCCCCGTTCCGTCTTGTACTTGATATATCGCGCGAGTTGGGGTTCCATAAAGGTATACCCCAGCCCACTACTGTGCGTGAGGAGCATTCGCAGGGAGATTTTGCCCTCAGCCTTCTCCAAGAGGGGCGAGCCGGTGGCCTCATCAAATCCCAACAGGACTTCTCGCTCTTTCCACTCTGGTAACACGGTGGAGATATCGTCGTCGAGGTTTAGAAGCCCCTTCTCCACGCACTGCAGCGCTGCGATGGCCGTCATGAGCTTTGTGCATGATGCAACCCACATGCAGGTGTCAATAGAGAGGGGCTCGTTGAAGCACAGCGAGTTAGGGTTGAGAGATTTGGTGCCAAAAGATTTATAATGCGTCGCACCTTTTGGACACAAGATTAGCTTGGTGCCACCTTCATCTCACTGGAATTTACATGCCATCTTTATACGCCGCGAGGACACACCCTGGTAAGCGTCGCTGTAGTCCAGGGCCGGCAGTGGTCGCCTCGACGAGGAATTCGTCCAAGGAAACCATGGTAGAGGTATAGAGCGAGCGATTTGAAAATGAGGTGATCTCCAAGTTTTTATTACCACTAAAGCTATAGCAGTTCTAGATGATAAGCCCCCTGAACGACAGGGCGGTCTTCTAATCGTATGGAGGTGTGTCTTAGATTATTGAAGTCGGGGAAGCTTGTCGGGACCACCCGTCCGATGACGATTCGGGATTCGGGGACGCACGAGGAAGTGTCCCCGACGCCCCCCTCAGCTGCTATCCCTGTCCTAAACATGGTTGCTTACGCGCCAAGTAATACCCGAAGATGGATCGGGAAACGCCCGTCTCAGCTCGGAAGCTAAGACGGGATTATAGACGGGGAAATGAATCGCACTAGTGTTAGCAGTGTACACTCACTCCCGACGACACGGACTTGGTATCGTGATCGAGAACCCCTGATTTATTATCTGTTTTATTGATTCGCTTTATTGAACTTATCCCCTGACTTGGTGGGGTCCCGCGTTCTAGATGCTATGGCGGCTGCCCTTTATCTGGGGTACATAATCTGGGGCTGCATCGCTGTGTGACCCCTTTACATCGAACCTTATCTTCTTCACAGGTTACCTATGCCTCACTCATAGTCACCGTCATGACAACAACATCGTCAGCCATGGAGAAAGACGCCCAACCCGTAGGCCTCGTCGAGGACACGCACATCGTGCAAGCCGAGCTTCTTCACTCCATCAGGGGCGTGGCGGCGATGGAGGTCGCACAGCGTCTCGAACCCGTCAACACGCGCAGTAAGCGCATGCTGCAGCTATACGGCATCTGCGGCGTCATTTTCCTGGCCGCCAGCATGCTCGGGTACGACGCCTCGCTGATGGGCGCCATGCTGGACTTCCCGGCCTTCCAGTCGCAGTTCGACGCCTCGATCCTGGGCGCGAAGGCGGGCCTGCTGACGACCATGTTCTCCATCGGCTCCGTGTGCGCGCTGCCCTTCGTGGGGCCCCTGGGCGACACCTGGGGCCGCCGCGTCGGCATCATGATCGCGTGCGTCGTGGTCATCGTGGGGACCGTCATCCAGGCCACGTCCAAGTCGCTCCCGCAGTATCTGGCCGGCCGTTTCTTCCTCGGGTTCGGCAGCGGCGTCGCCAGCATCGCCCCCGCGTACATCGTCGAGATCGCGCACCCGACCCTCCGCGGCGTCCTCGGCGGCCTGTTCAACTGCTTCTACTACGTCGGCTACTTCCTCGCCGCCGTGGTCCTGCGCGGCTGCGTCGATTACTCCTCCAGCACCTCCTGGCTGGTGCCCACCTGTCTCCAGGCCGCCCTGCCCGTGATCCTGCTCGCGAGCTGCCCTTTCTTCCCCGAGTCCCCGCGGTGGCTGTTCACGCACGGGCACGCGCAGGAGTGCCGCGAGGTCGTCACCAAGTACCACGGCGACGACAACCCGGACTCGATCTACGTGCGCTTGCAGATGCGAGAATTCGAGGAGGAGCTCAACCTGGACGGCGCCGACAAGCGCTGGTGGGACTACAGCGCCCTGTTCAAGTCGCGCGCCGCGCTCTACCGCGTGCTCCTATGCGCCACGGCCATTCCCATGTTTGCGCAGTGGAGCGGTCAGGCCAGCGTCTCGTACTTCCTGCCCGCTGTGTTGACCACGTCGGGAATCCGGACTGTCAACGATGTACTCGACATCAACATCGGCATCGCCGTGGCGTCGGGCGTGGCCGCTATTACCGGCGGCAGCTTAATGGACCGCTTCGGCCGCCGCAAGCTGCTGATCGGGTGCTGCGCCAGCTTAACGCTGGCCTGGGTGGGCATGCTCGTATGCACGCAGCAGTACGACGCCAGCGGCGAGAACGACGTAGCGTCGGCGGACGCTTCGGTCTTCTTCATCTTCCTGGTCGCCGTCGTCTTCTCGTTCGCCTACACGCCGCTGCAGCAGCTGTACGCGGTCGAGTGCCTCGACTACGAGCAGCGCGGCAAGGGCATCGCCTTCGTCACCATGGCGGTGAGCGCCGCGTCGCTGGTCAACCTGTTCGCGACGCCCATCGCCCTCGAGCAGATCGGCTGGAGGACGTACGGCATCTGGATCGCCACCTGCTCGCTGCAGGCTGTCTTTTACTACTTCTTCATGGTGGAGACGCGGGGCCGCACGCTCGAGGAGATGAACTTCATCTTCCAGCAGAAGAACCCGCGCGCGGCATCGCTGGTCCGTAAGGAGTCGGTAGATGAGGCCGTTAACATGACTAAGGAAGTGTCGCAGAAGGAGACTGCTTAGGCTAGCCTCCCTATCTCCCTTGCTGGGGCTTTCATTTAGTAGGTAGCAATTAATCGACTTGAAGCCCGATGATTGCGAAATTAAATACTCTAATGAATAAGAAAATCCTTGCCTAGCAAGTGGCCATAGTTAAACGTTGTCAGGTGTAAGATAATAATAGTTGATCGCGAGTAGAGAGAACATCACAGCAGCAGTAGATTTATCGTAAATCGGTTGCCCGGCAGTTGGCTCTATTAAGAGACTTGAACTTGAAGTTTTTAAACCGAAGAACACCTAAAGGTTCATTTATAATACATATATTAGGTAGGTAGATGATTTTCAACACCTGAAGAAATTTACAGGCCTTTATCAAGTTCGGAGCTACTTTCGTTTCTTCCAAACTCCCCCTCGATTCCGCTCACGCTAAACCTACGGCCACCAGAGCATCCGCCAACGGCTCGTCTATAACGCAGCCGATGTCGTATTGCACCGGGAACGCGGCGTTAGGCCCCGTCGCATTGTCGTACGCTAGCCGCAGTAGAGTGGACTTGAGGGGATGGTATGTCGGCAATCCGTAGCTGAAAAAGAAAAGTTAGCTTCTACATCATCATCACAAACTCGATTTTCCTAGTGAGTTGACATACTTGGTGAGTCCATTGGTAGGATCCTTAGCGAAGGCCGCCCAGATACCGCGCACGTACGTGGCGATCTGCTCCTGCGCCCCGGTGCGGCCCACGACGTCCTGGATGTCGAGATCCGTTCCGAACACGACGGCGGTCTCGGCGCCGTGCCAGGCCCCCGAGTCCGGCACCGTGCTGAGCTGGAGGTCGGGGAAGTTGCCAAAGTAGCGGTACCGCCAGGTCGGCGCGCCGTTGTAGACGGAGGACACGGCGCGCTCCGACAGGGGGCACGTGTAGATCGACGTCTGCAGGAACTGCCATATCGCCTCCGGGTACGTCACGTTCTGCAGGCCGAACAGCACCTTGAACAGCCCGACCTCGTAGTCGTTCTCGCCGATCAGCAGCGGCCGCTTCGTCACGTTGCCCTGCACCGTCCGGGCCGCGTAGTCCGAGAAGACGACGACGTCGTCGGCCGAGGGGCCGAACCCGCCGCTGACGGCGCCGAGACCGGTCCCGTCCGCGATGCCGTTCTGGACGGTCTGCCAGTCGAGGCTACGCATGCAGCCGGTCACGGCGCTGGCGTCCGAGTCGGCGTCGCCGCACCCCAGGGCAGCCGTTAGGTTATACCAGATCTCGGCGGCCGCGTCCGCGCTTGCGGGTGTGCCCGGCGTGAACACGGTGCCCGACTCGGCGATAAAGCCGGCCACGATGGGATCCTCGGTCCACGCGTACGAAAAGTAGTCGACGGAGCTACCGCCTGCCGACTGCCCGAAGAGGGTGATGCGGTCCGGGTCGCCGCCGAACGCCGCGATGTTGTCGCGGACCCATTCCACAGCCAGACGCTGGTCGAGGAGACCCAGGTTTGTTCGGGTGTCCGGATTACCAGGGAAACCAAAGACACCTACTCGGTAGCTTGGTCTCGGGTTAGCGGGGAGGATCGTAGGACGAGGGCAGGGTAAAGGCTGGGATAATAGGCTTACTTGGCGCTCACCACAACTACATCTTCCAAGTCGGCGAGGTGCTTGCCATTGTACCCCTTGTTATCCGTCGTGCCCGAAGTATAGGAGCCTCCATAGATCCAGAAAAGCACGGCCTTCTTCTCCCCTTCCACCGGTTTCGCCCAGACGTTGAGGGTGAGGCAGTCTTCGCTGTAGGTGACATTTTCTTGGGATAATAAGGACATCATAACTTCGACGCCCTGCGACGTTATCTGCAAGTCCGGAGTGGACTTGATCTGACTCGCCGACGTGATGCTCGGCGAGGCAGGGCAGGTATTGCCCTATCATTCTTGGTGAGCATGGGAGCATGATAACTGGAACGCGAAATCCCTTCGAGCGGTTAGACTTACAAACGATGTAGCATTAATAGTGGACGACCCGCTGAACCGTTCTGGGGGAGCCCATCGTAGATTTCCTACAGGAGGTTGGGCGTACGGGATTCCTAGATATTCCGAGACCCCAGCAGTGTCACTAGCAACCCGTCCCTCGACAATACCGCTGCTGGTATTGACAGGCGCGGCTGTAGCCGCAGATACAGTCCCTGCATATCCTAGGGCGGCGACCAGGATGGGCAGCATGCTAACAAGAGAAGTTTTTGCCATGATTATTGTCATGATTAAGTCAATGATTCGTGTTTAACTTCGTAGACTCACTGCCTGGGTATGAACTGTCTTCGATGACCATAGCTACGCCTTTAAATACACCTTTCAATACGCCAACCGCACTGCCACGGTAATTTTTCGTCAGCCGCAATGATTCTAGAACCGAGTCCAAGACTCAATATTTGCAAGGGCCCTGGCGAATTCCGTACTAGGGTTCGGCGCAGTAAGACCGTGTGTAATCCCGTGCTAGCGTAAGCAGGACTTGTTGCTAAGATGACTTAGGGGAGAAACCTTGGTTTCTGGGTGTTTGGGGACTCGGGGTCTTATATTGAAGTTGTTAATGGCGATGGCAAGTACATCGACGATGCGAAAGTTCTTCGCCCTGGTCCTCTACGGGTAGCATACGAGTAACCACCTCAAAGTATTTATGAAGGTGGTTTTTCCTTCCTTCCCCGTAGCAGTGTTCCATAAGTCTACCGTCTGCTGACAGCTATGGTAATTTTCTCTACGCAAGAACTCCGGACAGGATGGGAGTTCAAACGGACCGAGGACCCGAGCCCGGATGCGTGGCTACCGGTCGCTAGGGTGCCGAGCGTTGTTCACATAGACTTAATAGACAATAAGAAGTACGTTCATCTCGTCTTTTCGTTGTTGTTTATGTATAGCATATTAGTAACTGACCCAGAGCAAGGATCCCGGACCCTTCTCATGACATGAACGAGCTGGACGTCCAGTGGGTGGGTGAGGAGCGCTGGAGCTACCGCTGCACCTTCGCTTCTCCGCCTAGATCGTCGCAGGGCGGTAGCCACCGCGTAAATATCGTCTTTGAAGGGCTAGACACTTTTGCAACAGTCAGCCTCAATGGAACGGTCATCCTAGAGTGCGATAACATGTTCCTCGCGTACCGCGTCGACATCACCGAGGCAATCGAGCGGCGCCGGGATAGTGCGCAGCTACAGGGGAAGAACACGCTCCAGATCGACTTCGACTCGGCTACCGCACGTGGCCGCGCAATTGTGGAAGCCCATCCCGAGCACCGGTTCGTCGGCACGTTGGGCGGCGATGAGCGCATGGCCGTGCGGAAAGCGCAATACCACTGGGGTTGGGACTGGGGCCCGACGCTGGTGACAGCCGGCCCGTGGCGACCGGTGCGACTCGAGACGTTCCAGAGCCAGATCGACGATGTTACCATCCGTTATTCGCTGGATGAGAGCTTGAAGTATTGCCAAGGCACAATCTCGACACGAATAGACGGGGCGACGGCTAGCAGCCACGCCAAGATTACTTTTCACGATCCACAAGGGGGTCTGGTCTCTGAAAACCTGTGCGAAGTTGGTCTGGGCGGTCTTGCGGAAGTGCATTTTGCGCTGCGAGATCCATATCTCTGGGATCCCCACGGCTACGGTGGCCAGCACCGGTACCTTGTCCAGGTCGAGTTGCTCGAGGGTGGGATCTCAGCGCACGTCGTGACCAAGAGGATTGGTTTCCGGAATGCAGAGCTAATCCGAGAAGATGACGACCTTGGGAAATCTTTCTACTTTCGTATCAACGGAGTAGATGTTTTCGCCGGGGGGTCGTGCTGGATTCCGGCGGACATGTTTCCTCCGAAGGTCTCATCTGATGACTATCGAGAGTGGCTGACGTTGATGATTCGGGGTAATCAAATTATGACGAGGCATATATATCCTCTTAATATCCCCCTATTTAGGAAAAGAACTAATCTGCGCTGAACAGGGTGTGGGGTGGAGGTTATTACGAAGAGTCCTCATTTTACGACATCTGCGACGAATTAGGAATTCTCGTGTGGCAGGATTTTATGTTTGCCTGCGGCTCCTATCCAGCGTACCCGACGTTCTTAGAATCCGTGGAGTTAGAAGCAAGGCAAAATGTACGTCGGTTGTGCCATCATCCGTCCATAGTAATATATGCCGGCGGGAACGAGAATCATTACATCCAAGAGCATTTTGGGCTTTCGTACGACTGGGAGGACAAAGACCCACAGTCTTGGCTCAAGACCTCGTTTCCCTCACGCTACATATACCAATATCTATTGCCGAAAGTGGTCGAAGAAGAGGCTCCCTCCGTCAGCTATCGTCCTGATAGTCCGTGGAACGATGGCCGGCCCATCACTTCTTGGGACAGGACGACGGGAGATCTCCATCAATGGAATGGTCAGTTTTCCCATCCTGGCTGGCGGCTTCAGCAGGTGGCCATTAACTCGGTGAAATCTACAGTCTGGCATGTAGCCATGCGCCGGTATCAAGACTACCCCCAGATTGGTGGCCGCTTCAACAGCGAGTTCGGCATGCAGTCATTCCCGCACCTGAGTACTATCGATCAGTTCGTGACCGAAATCTCCGAAAGACACCCGCAGTCAGCCACGATGGATTTTCACAATAAATGTCGAGATCACGAGCAACGGCTGGCGACTTACATCAGAAACAACTTCATGGCCGCGGATTCGAGCTTGAAAGTGCGTATAAGGAGTAGTCGTCAGAGCCCTTTGGCTATGTGTAATCTTGGAGGTTTTGCTGACATGACCCGGAAATTTTTTAGAACTGGGTATATCTTTCGCACCTTCTACAATCAGAAGCCATGCACTACGCATACCGCGGCTGGCGCCGAGACTGGGGAAGCAAGAATTCCCGATGGTGTGGCGGCGCCTTGGTCTGGCAGCTAAACGACCTCTGGCCTGTCTCGTCGTGGGCGCTAGTCGACTCGTCGCGCTTGAAGAAAGCCGCCTTTTACACCATCAAGCGCGACCTCGAGCCTATCACGGTAGGAGTAGTGCGTACTCACTACGACTGGACGAAAGCCCATGCCCGACCAGCGGAATCGTGCGAATTCGATGCCTGGATTGCGTGCGATGGAAGTCTAGCGACTGCGCATCTGCTTGATGTTAGCCAAGGCACGTTGGAGTTCGAGTTGCGATTCGTATCGATTCGAACTGGCCTCGACGTCCTGCCTCCACGGCAGCACCTCATTGCAGGCATCAAGCCTAACGGTACGACCATAGTGTACAAGGGAGCTCCGCTCACCAACCCACCAGCCCGCGATGCATATATAATATCGGCTAAGATTATTCTGCCGGGCAGTTCTGTCATGGCGCGAGACGTAGACTGGCCGCAGCCTCTCAAGCACTTTTCGTTCCGGGAGGACCGCGGCTTGCAGGTTCGACTCGCCGAGTCTCGCGCTAAGATCGAGATTACCACGTCCAGGCCGACGAAGGGACTGATTTTCACGGAGCGGCACGGCCTGACGTTTAGCGATAACGGGTTCGACATTGTAACAGGGGAAGAATACGCGGTAGATGTCGAGGGGCTCGGGGAGCACGACGAATTAGAGTGGACATATTTGGGGATAAACGACGGCTTGGCAAACGAGGTGACGAACGGGTTGACAAACGGGCACGTATGAATTTTCATTATAGGAACCTAACCAGGCTTGATTGTAGATAGTTGTTAGCATACCGCAGCGTCCAAGAACGTACCCGTAGATTATGTTTCGAAGCCGATTATTTTGTTCCTCGCGTATTCAATAGAGAGGTTCCTGTGTCATTCTTGTATCTGCTTTCAAGTTACCAGCACAAGCACTATCCGTCCCCGGCTCGGGCGGCTGTCGAATCTTAGTCTGTACGCTTAGAACCCTCCGCATAAATATTATGCCCCAAATTGGTTATAGTCCATCTCGGTCCAATCTATCCCTTCACTCGCATGCCCAGTCCAGCCTAAGGATATACTACGTTAGCAATTTCGCGCCCAAGGATCGAGTCGTGGTGAGATCTCCCGATTTTCCGTGCACATAGACATACCTTCATCCGTGAATGTATCGAGGTCGAGGAAATTCCAAAGAGAGTCGTCAGGCAGGTCCCCTGAGCGGCCTGTGTTGGGAGCATTACTTGGGGATGCCGCAGTAGTAGTACATATACGAAACAGGCTCTCCACGACTCGCTTCGAGCGCACAGCGGCCCTAGACCACGGCATTGCATCGGACAGGAGCGAGAGTGCTCTCTCCACGGCAGCGCGCCATTTAGGATTTTCGAAATGGTCGGAATCGACCATGATGCTGAGAAGTAGCACCATAGAGGCTTGATACAAGTACCACACCGCGTTGCAGACCAATATCTTGTTCAGACTTTGCCCCGACAGGAAGACTTGGTCGATGGCCTCGCAGGCAATATCGCGACACATCCGGACGGCCTCTCGGTCTCTGGTGGGGAGAGACTCTAGGGGAACCTTAGCGTGCGCATAACGAAGTAGAACGGACCGGAATAACAGAAGCCGCAGATTGAAGTACCGGTTCCTCATGATGTACTGCGCCGAGAGCAGCGATGCAGGACACCTATCGAGGTCGAGGAACGCGGGGGGTAGCCCTCGGTACCAGCTCTGCACTTCGGTATCGAACGCCACAATCTCGGCGACGCTCATAGGCGAGAACTGCGCCAGCCGGTCCTGTACCTTGGTCGCGATTAGGCAGAAGGCGCGAGCGGATTCAAGCGAGAGTGCGGCGTCGCTCGGCGGTGTCCTCTCCACGTTACCAGCGGCCACGATAACAGGTTGCACGTTCATAGTCGTTGGATCCCAACGGCCCAACGTCGGCCGGCCCAGGGTCATGGACCCCCAAGTGTCGAGGCAGAATAGACTCCACCAGATTTGTCGGCGGATGTGCGGCCTCCAGGGCCCGCCCGAAGCTTCTTGCGCGCTATTGTTCCCGGGCGCGGGGCCGGCCGGCCGGAGATGCAAACCCAGCCCGATGGCAATGCGGTAAGCCAGGCCCATGACAGCGTACGCCATGTTAGGCGAGTTCTTGTAGTGTAAATATAGTCCACCTAGCAGGCAGAGTGCCTGGAGGCTCTCCAGACAGCCGGTGGCTAGAAGCTCGAAATCGAGATAGGCTTGCGCACGTGTATAATAGATGCCTGAGCTCTCGTCATCGCCGACAGCCAGAGAGCCCAATACGAGGACCATGTTGAGGAGGGCCAGCCAAGGGCGGTCACATCGTTGTCCGCGCCGCCACGCCTCGCGGAAGTAGGGCTCGTCGAGGATGGGCACAATACCATGGATGTGGGCAAAGTAGGCGTTGATGGCCGTCTCTTCTTCCAAAGCCGGTGGGACGTTGTGATAGGAGCGCGTCCAAGGAGCGGGTGAGACATTGGCACTCTGGGCTATGGCGGCTTCTTTCGGGATGATGCTGCTCTGCAGTTCCCACTGCAGGGACGGTTTTACGTGGAACATTGCGCGAAAGACAGCATGTATTGAACTTGATCCCAGGTAAGAGCGGCGATGGACGTTCAGAGATAGTCCGTTGACATCGTCGCACACCTCGTCCCCATGAAGTCGGACCTCTTGCCATCCTCGCTCACCGTCATTCTCTTCTCCTTGAGTCTCTGGACCGCCGAGGACGGGTTGGTCCGATGAGTCCGAAGGGCTCTTGTATTGTGTCGAAAGCGCGTCGCGGGCAAGCTCCACAAGTTCTTCCGCCGGCAAATCAACCAATGATGCCAGATCCCACCCCGGAAAAAGCTTAGCGACGAGGGCCTCGGCGGCGATTTGGCCCTTAGCTGCGGCCTCGGTTACGGGACTACTTCAAATGTTACCTCATGATAGCTAGATATGGCCGGCACGCCTAGGTCATAATGCTTGCCTCAGTGCGGATATCTTTCGTTGTTTGCGCCGGCGGTACTGGCAAGTTGGCACTTGGTAATACACACATTTGTCGCAAGGCAAGTTACCATTGCACTTGATTTTGCGTCGCATGCACTCGATGCACGTCTTCGTAGTCTGTAGCCTGCTGCGAGAGGACGCCAGTCCGTCCATGGCAATGCTGGAGCAGTCAAGCCGACGGTCACATTGTCGGTGGTCGGTAAGAAAATGGTGGAAGGAGTTGAACTTTGTCACCCGTCAGCCCCTAACCCCAACAGCCCCAGCCCCTAACCCCAGCCCCATCCGCCCCATCAGCCCCCATCCAGCAAAACCCACGGGCCATGGTACTGACCCCGCTGCACTAGCACTATTCCCCTATGATTAGGTAATCCTATAAGAGACATCCTCGACGTTGTAACACATAACACATACGTTGTAGCACATATCATCAAGTTCTTCCTATCAACTTCTCTTTATTTCATTAGTACTGCCACAATTTCACCGGCCAATCAGATACTTAGAATCGCCCCGCACTTTTCGACGTTTTCCTTTGCGGTTCTATCGTAACAAGGTCTATAAAAATGCAAATGGTATCAAAAGGTCACGTAAAATGAGCTCTATCGAGCTATATCAATTATTAATATTTTTAAGTGGTGGTGGAATAGATCAATTGATTTTACAAAGAATTTAAAGGACGTGCGCTGAGGTGTGGCTAGCCAATCAGAGCTGAGCTTGGTTGTGGCGTAGGCGTTGGCACCCCCTTTTCCCCCGGCCGAAGGACGGGTCACGCAGCTAGTTCTTCCTAATTCACTCGGTCAATTGTGAATACCTACCACCTAGTCTTTACTAGCAGAAAGGCAATTTATAAGGAAGATCTACGAATATGTTAGTGTCCCCTCCGTGGAATGATAAACTGGGTGGCTGAGAAGCTATTCCCCCGAACAATCTACCTACTTTTATTTAATAAGAAATCTTAAAGAAGGTACGTACGTACGTATTTTAGCTTAGTCAGCAGAGACACTTCACAACCGGAAATTTTCTTGGTACAAATCTCCAAATGGAAAACATACATTGCACTCAAACCAAACTCTACGGTAACATAAATGGCTTTATTACTATGAAAGTGACAAAACAATGAAAACAATTCCAAAATTTCAACAGTAGGTTCAACTCATACCAAGATATAGCAATATACACGCCGTGTTCACTTGTCAACGTGTGGCGTGCAACATCATGGCTACCCCCTCATAAAGAAGCCCATAGACCACCAGGGTTTCCCGTCGACCTTCTCAGCCCATTCTAGATTCGGGTGAATTCCACACAGCGATTCTCTTACCTTGCTCTCTAGGCCTTTTCCAACTTTGAATTTTCCTTTTCAATCTCCTTGCGCTGCTCCTTGAGTTTCTTCAACTCCGCGCTGATAGCATCAATTCCATTCTGGGCGTCTTCCCTGTCCTCGGCAGATATGGCTCCCCTTGCCGCTAAATCATCTTTCGCTTTCTGCTCTTCTTTTGCGGAAGCTTCTATATCCTTGTCCATCTGAGCTAAGATATCTTTGAACACCGCCGCCATTTTAGCATAAGTGGTAGGGATCGAGGTAAGGATAATACGTAAAGGTTGATATTATTTGGTAGGTGAGTGGTACTCGATGGTTTTTCTTTCTGACTATGCTATGGGTTTGTGATTGTGTAGATATTTGAAACTGTAGCGGTTTCTGTTGTCTTTCAAGTGTCAAGGAGGGAATATAATGAGAAAAGGGGCCGGCCCTTTAAGGTAGATAGCGAGATTTTGGTCTGACTTTTGGAATATTAAATGTCAGGTATCTGACCCGATAATCCTGTCATAACCTGAATAATACGTTATTATCCCATGTGTTCCTTGTCGCATCGTATGTCCTTGTCATAGAAGTGTCCTGAGAGTAGCAAGTACGTCGTTATTCTTTCTCGTAGTATGCGGTGTAAACCTTCATCGTTACCCCTTGTCGATACCGGTCTTCGGTAGAAGGAAACCAATGCTTTCGAACGAATACCCCTTCCCCCTATGTCTCTTTTTCTTCCTCTTCCTCTTCCTTCTTTAACTGTTTCTCCAAATCGTCGTATTCCTTCTTTACTGATTCAAGATTCTTCTCGCATCTTTCTCGCTCCGTGACAATTGCATTCAATTCGGTTACATTCCTCGCGAAGTCCGCCTTGTCCGGGCTTAATTTGCTCCTCATTGTTTCCTCCTCCTTTTTCCATGTGTCTATGTCATCTTCCAACTGATCCATCAAGTCATCCAACTCGTCTAAGCGGTCGCTCATTTCGATAGATGCAAGGATCGAGGTAGGGTGGCGGTGGTAGAAGTGTAGAGAAGTAGCCGATGTCGTTTAATAAATGCCACGTAAGTAGGCACCTGTATAGTAGGTCGCGTAGCTGAGTTTTGTTTTCTGAGATGTAACAGTCCTACAGTTGGATTCCGCATCACTTCTCGTCTTTTGAAAACAATAAACTTCATATTCAACGGCGGAGCAAACCATCTCTTTATGTATCCCTAGATCTATGCCAAATTGTAGGCCAGTAATGACTGATACGACAGCCTCATCATGGCTTGACTAATACGTTACCATATCATGTAGTCAGGACCTATTCCGGGGGTAAGGTTTAACCTATCAATTGAACCATACGTGGATCAACAGGTACAAAGAGACTCATGGTTGAAGCTACCTACAGAGGAGGGTGATGGTGAACACAGCACATACATAGTAAGCCATGCATGTTCAATAACACTTTTTCCTTGCTGCTATCTAGTGCCTCAAAATACCCCGGCCCAGTAGCAAATGGCTCAGGCTTAGCACCACTAACACCAATGATCTATGAATGAGTCTGATAGCCATATTTAATCCTCCATCCTTAAGCCTCGATAGCTCGAACCAAGGGTTATCACGCTGGAATGGCGACAGGCAACTACTACTGTATTAAAACTTGAACCACCGTTAGATGCGAACTACCAACACGCCTTCCCGGCCACCAAAGCTTCAGCACTCCTATATCCATCCTAATTCTCAATCCACCGTCAAGTCCAGCTGTTCCAAGGCGTCTTCGATGAAATCGGACATTTTTCCAACCAAATCTTCAAACTCTGCAAGCTTGTCTTTGATCTCATCAAACCCATATGGTGATTCCTCCCCAACACGCACCTGACTCGCAAAGTCAGAGTCTTCGAGCTCTTCGCTGATTTTCTTGGCCGCGTAATAGTCGATGAGAGCTTGGGCGAATAATCGATCGATGGAGGACCAGTCCACATCTTCTCTACCTTCTCTGTTACTAAGTGCGTCATGGATAGACGTCTTAGCCTTCTCGAAGTGGTCGTACTTGCCCATGGCCAGCTTGTATTGGTGATATGGGGTGGACATGTTTCCTCGAGCTGTTGTATCGGGTCTAGTTGGGGCTGCTGTTGTTACTTCGTGGCAAACCAAGTACTGAAATGCACGTAAATTTAATTATTCCGGCAAATCTATCTTGCCTTGAAATTCTGTATCGGTAGCAAATCTAAGGGACTACAATAGAAGTGAAGCAGGGGCAAGTCATTTTATACGCTTCTGTTACATTCTCTAGCGATAGCTTGCAAACTGGTACGCTGGCCAATGAATCATGAGTTACACAGATGACAGACACCTTTCTAGAATAAGTGACTACTAGATGATTCACGAATTTAGATCAGATTAATAAATGTTCCGTGGTGATTAACTTGTGATTAAATTGCATTGCCATACACGCAAGGGAAATCATTGATGTGCTATGAAAATATCATGACGCTGTTGTTTGGCTTGTCGGTGTACAACCTTCCGTAGACGTTGAGGATGTCCCATCACTTCTTCATGATCTTTGTGTAAGCTTGGTATGTCTCTTGCATCCTTCCTAGCAATTCCCCAAGTCTGTCGTATTTTTTCTTGGCTTTTTCCAAGTTTGCGTCGGACGCCTGTCCTAATCGCTCCCGTGTCCCGAACCCGGAGTCCTCGATCTCTTTCTGGAGGGCGTCGCGTTCGTTGAAAATGTCTGTGTCTTTTTTGAACCTTTCGCTAATGGCACCCAAGTAGATTTCAAAATTTTCGGTTTCATTCTGTGTATTGGAGAACTCTTCGAAGGACTCATTGAAATCATTTTCCTTCTTTAGGAACTCGTCGTACCAAATTAGACGATTGGCCATTCTAGGTCTTGTGTTGATACCGAGCGAGTGTTGATAGGAGAATACCTACCTATGTATGGTAAAAGAAGTAGGTAGTGCAGCGGTAGAGGTGGGTGCATGGTAGTAGAAGTAGGCGTATGGTAAGTTATGTATCGCTTCTCTCTGGGTTGCAAATGTGGCCCTTGTTGGAGGTCTATAGTACACATCAAAGCCTGATTTCTTTCGCCCCAGGTAGAGGCAGGTAGAGGGTTTATATGCTCATTCGGGCGCTTACCTAGGTAGGTAGGCATCTACAAGGTACCTAAGGTATGTTGTCACTGCCTCGACTCATATCTGCCTAGCAAGTAAGAGTATGTCACTCTTCCCACGTACTATCCACTCACCATTTATTGTCACTGAAAGGCCAAAAGGCTATCGGGGCGTGTTTAGTGTAGTCATTAATACATTTCAGGACCATAGTTTTATCATACCATTCTTTTACCAACTGCTGGCCATGCATCTGTTATCTGTTATTAGAAACTCTGTGGTTCTGTTATGATTATTCGCGTATGATGTGGTTACGATTTATAGAACGTCGGGTTAAGATGAATAGATAATCCCTGCACCTCGGTTACGGGAGTATCATGTTAAGACTTTATGGGTAACTTGAGCCATATGCTACTGACCCAGTTCATTATTAAGGTGTCCTCTAGTCTTAGGAACTATTCAGCAGCACTAATGCCTATGTGATATATGAAAATAGGAAAATATCTCTTAAGAGAGTTGTCGCATTCATGTCCCAACTAGGGACATTATCCGGCTATTACTGGATTCATCTCGGAGTGGTTGTAGTATCCTTAGTCCAAAACTCAAGTCTTTTCCCTCTCCTGAAAGGGGGTGGCTTGCTTATAAGTGCCTATGTAAGGTACGTACCTACATGAGCCTGCACCGCCACAGGTACAATCCATATGTACATTTAGAGCCCCTCCGCAAAGACCTCGAAGCTGCAGGGAGCTAACGGCTAACCCCACCATCTACTATCTGCCATCCTCCATTCCTCGACCACCGACCACCACCGACCACCGTGCCACCATCACGTACTACTCTTGTTACTCTTACCACTCACCATTCACTGACCAACAATACCCATGATCTTCACGATCAATCTTCTTTTTGACGTGATCTAAGCCTTTTATGCACCATGCTTCTTACTTCGGATTCATAGTGATTTGATGAACTTTCAACGCTAGGTAAGTCTCCTAAGCAACCGGTTGCCTAAGCTCTCCTCGGGATGCCTCGTTACCTTATTACCCTGGATACCTCTAAGGCAGATAGGAGGGAGCTGTTCTGATTATTGACTTCTAGGTAGGAACTTCTGCCTACACTCTGTCCTTTGAGCGCTGTTCCTTTTCCCTTACTACTTTCTACTCGGGCACCCTCTAATTCCGAGGTACGTCTTCCAGTCTGGCTGCTTTCTGATAACTACATCAGTAGGCACCTATGTTCTCATTTAATTCGCATTTATCCCTCCGTCTTGTCATCTCTTGATCTTATGCTTACCGAGATCCCTCTGCAGATTTATGTTTGCCCTGAATCTCGAGATAACGACCCCGAATACAAACTCGTACCTAACCTATCCGTCAACATGGCGACCGCAACCAACCCCAATCCCCAATTGATCAACGGGCTTCTCGCGAAGCTATCCGATCCGGATTCTGACTTCCGATTCATGTCCTTAAATGACCTTCACCAAATCCTAACCAAGCAGAAGGCCGAATTCCTTATCCACGATTTCAATACCTCCTCCCGCGTTGCCGAGAGTGTGATCAAGGCCCTCGATGACCAGAATGGAGAAGTTCAGAACTTGGCCGTCAAATGCATCGCGCCACTAGTCACCGTAATTCCCGTCTCAGTTCTTTCGCCGGCACTGGACAAGCTGTGCGTAATTGAGATGACCGATGCCGTCGATAATTCGATCCCATCTCTCGCTCTGCGCAATGCCATCTCGTCGCTCCCGAGACCTGTACGAGGAGTCGTCCCTTCCCGACAAGTCATGGAAGCGTACACCGTTGTCAGCCGCGTCCTCGTTCCGCGCATCCTAGGCTATTCCGCATCTTTGACTAGTGCTCAACAGCCCGCCGGACAGCCTCATGGACTACTTGATAAGAACAAGCAACCCACCGCTGAGTCTGTCGACGTACTGATCGAAGTCGTTCGATGCTTCGGTCCCCTCTTGCAGGCGTTGGAAGTCGAGAAGCTACAGGATGTGGTTGTACAAGTACTGGAGAGACAATCTACACCCTCTCAGGTGAAGAAACGGGCTGTCGTCGCCCTTGCGATTCTTGCGCCCTACCTGACGGATGCCGTACTGGATGGGTTTATCAGCAAGGTAGAGAAAGCCTTGACGCAGCCCAAACTCAGTTCGGTTATGCGTCGCCTATATATTTCTATGATGGGCTCTCTCGCTCGCTCGATCCCGTTCAAGTTCGGAAAGCATCTTCCCCAGCTCATCGGATTCGTCCTATCTCCACTAAACCAAGAGGAGCTACAGAGCCAACTTGATGCCCTCAGTGAAGGTGAAGATAATGCCGAGTTCAACGAAGTCCGGGAAGCTGCTTTGGTTGCTCTCGAGTCTTTCTTGGCGTCGTGTGGTCTGCAGATGCGAGATTACACCGATGAAACCATCGCTGCATGTCTTCGTTATTTGAAGTTCGATCCCAATTATGCCGTCGATGATGACGAAGACATGGATGAGGACCAGGATGCCAGTGATGAGGAAGACATCGACGAAGATGATGAATTTGAAGATGACACAGGGTTTGACGACGACGACGATGCGAGCTGGAAGGTTCGTAGATGTGCCGCGAAGGCGCTGTACACGCTTATTTCTACGCGAAGCAGCGACCTGTTAGAGAAGGGAACCCTGTACCGCGATATAGCAGGTCCGTTGGTTAAGCGATTTGCCGAACGAGAAGAAAACGTGCGTCTCGAGATCATCAGCACCGTAGCTCTTCTTATTCGAAAGACTGGCGAGGGTGTAATCCAGCCCATCTCCGCCGACGATGAACTTCTACATCTTGCTACTGGAAACAGGAAGCGTCGAAGACAGAGCAGCGGTGGTGCTGTATACACTAATAAGGCTCCTTATCTAGGTGCTACTGGCCTTACCTCACCTACTCGCGAATCCGTCCCGACGACTGGACCGCGTGCCGACCTGTCTATGCTAACGCCACAGATTATCAAGTCGGTGACGAAGCTGTTGAATGGCAAGCAGCTCGCCACGAAACAGGCAGTCGTTAAGCTGTTAGATGATTTAATATTGGTACAGAATGGCGGCTTGTCTGATTATTTTGACTTCGTAATGAAACCAATCATCGACCTCACTAAAGGCGTTACAGGCAGTACGGGTTCGGGTTCGGTAGCTCTATCAGGCGCTACATCGGCTACTACTACCACGTTACGCGTTGCGGTACTTCAATTCACGAGTGATATAGTCAAGACTCACTCGTCAAGTCATTTCCAGTCGTATCTTGAAAAGATTGTTGCTGGTGTGGTCTCTGCCGTCCACGACAGATTCTACAAGATATCTAGCGAGGCTATCCGAACAGCGGAGGAATTAGTTAAGGCCATTACTCCGCCTCGGGCTAGGCTTACGATTCAGAAGTATAAGCCGCAACTACATAAACTCTATGAAGTCATAGTAGATCGCGCTTCTGCAAACGATGCCGATACGGAGGTCCGCCAGAACGCCATTCAGGCCCTCGGCACATTAATCTCGAGAACCTCCTCTTCGGATGGACTCGCTCTTATCTCCGTCGATAAGCGCCAAGCCGCGTTAGCACTCCTTCTGGACCGTCTGCGGATCGAGACGACGCGGCTACATGCCGTGCGTGCTATTGATAACATTGCTGCACATTCCTCGACGCCGGAAAGCCTCGAACCTACGTGGATCCAACAAGTCGCACTGGAGCTTTGCGGTCAACTTCGGAAGGCGAACAGGGCTCTTCGAGGCGCTAGCGTCCAAGCCTTGCAACATTTGATGCTCTCCCCGGCGACCAAGGGTCACATCCAGGCTGGCACGGCGAACGAGATCGTGACGGCCATCCTACCCGTCATCGCTGCTAATGACAGCTATCTCTTAAGTCCAGCTCTGCTAGTGATCGCGCAGTTGCAGCTAGAGCATCCACAGATGGTCTCTTCGACCACCTTTATCGAGCCGCTATGTGGACTGTTGAAGAAGAACATTGCCGGATTAGCTCTGGAGTCACTCGTAACCCTCGTAACGAATATTGGGTCAACGGGCCTGGGAAAGCCTCTAATGGAAGGTGTCCTGCGGGTTGGTGTAGCGGGCGACCCGACAGTTGTCGGCAAAGTTGCAGGTGCCCTATTTGTCTCTAGCGGTGGAAAGGTCGGTGTCACTGTAGCCAGTTTCATTGAGGAGCTTAACATGTCCAGCAAATTATCACCACCCGATACTGCCCGGCAGAGTCTAGCGCTGGCGATCTTGGGGGAGATTGGTCTACGCCTGGGAGCCAAGTCTGGCCTATCACCTCGCATATTCTTGGAGCAATTCCACGATGAGCCGGACAAGGTTTCGGTGTCTGCGGCAGTTGCTCTAGGCCGTGCTGGCGCAGGAAACATGTCGACGTTTCTGCCCACGATCCTCGATGCCATCAAGCAGCCAGGAAGTAAGCAGTATTTGCTGCTCCAGTCGATCCGAGAGATCCTTCATCAAGCTATTACCTTGTCGACCGACATCAGTTCGTACGAGAGCAGCATTTGGGAATCACTCTTTTCGTCGTCCCGCCTTGACGACAACAAAGCGATCTGTGCGGAGTGCATCGGACGGCTGGCTATCATGGAGCCTAAGACCTATATTCCCAAACTTCAGGTACGTCCCCATGCTATTTACCTTGACAGCAACTAATCTTCGTAGGAACTCCTGAAAGATCCGCTGCCCGCATTCAGAGGCGTCGCCGTGCAGGCATTGCGATACACGTTACCGGACAGTGATGAATCGTTCGATTTGATGCTAAAGCCGGTGTTGTTCAATATGCTTCTAGGGGTCTTGCGTGACGACGACATGGAGATTCGCCGGCTTGGCATGACAGCGCTGAACTCGGCAGCCCACAATAAGCCCGACTTAATTCTGCCACATCTGGGCGAGTTAATGCCTTACGTTATGCAGGAGTCGGTGGTGAAGCCGCATCTTATCCGCGAGGTTCAGATGGGTCCTTTCAAGCACATGGTGGACGATGGACTGGAAGTCCGCAAGGTATGCATTCATGACGGAACATGCATTTGACGAAGGAGACTCACTAATTACTTACTTTATAGAGTGCTTACGAGACCCTGTACGCTCTGATGGAGACAGCTTTCTCTCGCGTTAGCTCTCTCGAGTTCTACGATCGTATTATAGCCGGTCTTAACGATGAGAACGATATCCGATCTCTTTGCAATCTTATGCTGAGCAAACTGATCGTCATCGACCCCGAAGAGACGACAAGACGCCTGGACACGGTGGCGGATTGTTACAGGAAGACATTATCGACAAAGCTTAAGGACGGTGCGGTGAAACAGGAGGTAGAGAAGCAGGAGGAGGCGATAAAGAGCGTCCTTCGCGTTACCCTTCTTCTAGCTGACAAGACCAAGACCACACTGCCGGGCAGTACCAGCGGGCCCGGAGGTGTGGTATCTCAAGCTCAGATGCAACAGTCGGGACAGAACCCGGTATGGCAACAGTACTGGGAGTGGGTCAACAAAGACTTTGAACGCCAGCTCAAGACACTGCGAGAAGAGAGTAAGGAGATGGCTGGTTAGGGACTTTTAGTTTCTCCTGGTGCAGGTATCGCACCTCAGACCAAAAGGAGACTTGCTGGCGTTGATCAGATTAGAGCATCGGTAGGATCTCTCAATCTGTACTAATTCTTGAGGTTCCGACTTCAATGAACTAGACGTACACAGCTAAGGGGGTATTGTTGGCTACATACTTGCTACACTGCACAATTTGCCCTTTGATGTGTAAGATGGACGCTATAGCCCAATGGTAAGGGTAATAGGTACCTACGTAGTCATTGAGTCTGGCAAAAGAGAAGATATTATTTATTATTCCGTGGTTCTTGTTGTCCAGTTGTTTGCTTCGTGACGCTGTACCTGGTAAGAATTGGAATGGGAAAAGAGCTATGACCATATTCCCGAAGCCGCTAAGCTCAGTCGGTGTTAATGACGTCTAGACTGATCCTCTTTTAGCCGGTGGCCCCACACAAGCTCCGGTCGTAGGGCGCTGGCGAACAATAAATGACATCGAAGATTGAGATCGGAATCGCAAAACCACCGGAGCAATTGGTGCGAGGAAGCTTCCAGTAATTGCGCCCTGGCTGTTTAAGTGCCAACATGTTGGAGTAGTTGCATTCGAGATTGGTTTGCTACTGTGTTCAAGGTTTAGTGTTTGTATTTTCGTCTTTTTCCAGTTCTGCATTCTGCGTTGCCAATACTCTATCTTCGAAGAATCTCCTAGTTCGAGTTCAGAGAATTAAAGAAGAACAAAAAAGACCTCATTCGGGATTCCAACTTACATAAGAAACATTCGACTTTCTTAATTCTTTTTTCCGCCGAGAAGGAGTGTAACATTCCTACATACTAAGCTGCATGCATATTTTTTTAAACCTTGCCCTCGGCTACGCAAGAGAGAGTTGGTTGCTAATGCGCTTAGTCACTTCCTAAGTTTTGCGAGCTTCCTTCCCTCTGTCCGTTTTTATTCCTCGTTTCCTCTTTCGTCTCACCTCTATAAGAGTTATTTCCGTCTCGTCCCTTCTTCTTCTTCTTTTCTCCTAAGCGGGAATTCTAGTACTTTGATTGAAATACCCCGAACGCAATGTCTTCGTCCCGTGTGTTTGCCTCCAGCTTCCGCGCCGTCGCTAGACGGGCCGCGCCGCGCTCGGCCGTGCGCTCGGCCGTCCGGAGAGGGTACGCGTCGAGCGGGCACGGCGGCGGCGCGGCGAAGTCGAGTGACCTGCCGTGGTGAGTTTTTATTGCTTTACTTCTAATTTATAGCACTTGGAAGACCTTTGCCGGGAAGAGGGGAGATAATTGGCGGATTGTTGCTCGCGTATGTGATGGGCGCAGTTTGCAACAATTGCGACTCTATTTACAAGGGATGATGGACTGGGAAGCCAATTGGCCAAAACTAACATCCGGAACCCGCAGGCTCATAGGTTCCGTCGGCATCACCGTCCCGTCCGTAGCCTGGCTGCTCTCCTCGGGCCCCAAGAAGGCCGACGCGCACCACCACGAAGCGCCGGTGCCGGACGAGGAGAAAGCACCGGCCGTCGAATCCACCCCCTCAGACCCAGACGAGAAGGAAGAAGGCAGCAGCAGCGACGACAACCCCCCTCCTAAACCCGGCAACCCCAACGCCTCTAAAGACAGCAGCCAGACGGGCAGCCAAGTACCGCCGCCGTCGGCCGACAACACGGACCCGGCGACCAGCCCCGAAGACAAGAAGGCGGCGCACGAGGAGTACAAAGACGTGATCGAGCGCAAGGACACGCAGGCGGCGTCGAGCTCGAGCGACATGCCGAGCAAGAAGGCCGCGGCGGAGCACCCGCGCGAGGACCCGCAGAAGGGGGAGGGGGAGGGCGTGCAGAAGGGCGGGCCGAGTTCGTCGTAGAAGGCGAGGTCTTATGTCGACCTTGCGAGAGGCGAGAGGGCGTTGCCTAATTCGCCCGGTGTCGCGTGCGAAGAAAGGGGGAGGGAGTGAGTGCCTAAGAGCGAGGGTGAGCGAGGGTGAGCGAAGGTATGATAAAGGTGTACGATATTAGCTAGGACTTGGGGAGCAGGGCGTCTTTTTTTTTCCTCCCCTTTCTCTACGGTCTGCATCTAATCCGCTGATTTTTAAAAAAGCGCAAGGAGTGCGATGTGCTGGGCGAGGCGAGGCAAGGCGAAGGGAAAATAGACGAACGGAGAAAAAGCATCGTGAGCGTTTGTGTCTACATAGTACCGCTAATTGACTAATCTCATCTCATCCATGGAGTTTTGGTTTATATGGAAAAGGGGGAGAGATAATACCACCATGGCGAAGCACTAGAATTTGAGGAAGACATAAGAATCCCATCCCGCAAAGGTCAAGAGCACACGACGATAAACACAAGTCATATATTTCATCAATCTTGATTTCTTGTATTACTACCTACCATACCGCAGTTCGTAGAGTAGTACCTCGAATCATCTTCGTCCCCGCTTGTCTGTCCGCCCTTCGTATTCCGTATGTCTTTCCTTTCCTTCAGATCTGAACCCCAGGCCAAACTCAAAGCCGAAAAACATCGCGCAGGATATATACGAAGGCGAAACGTAGCTGTTCTCGTTGCAAGGCAGACAAGACGACTGGTGATTAGACTCATACATTTATTTCCCTTCAAACTACACGTTCTCTTTTCTCCTGAGCAAATCGACCTGGAGAAAAGCGACGATATAGGACGTGTGGATTTCACTCTCTTTACCCTCACCAAGATGGTTTCCATGTCGCGTCATCAGACTTATGCTATCCCCCTCCTTGGTTTTCACATGGAAACCACCAAACTTCCCCCCTAGGTTGCAAACTCCGCATGCAAGCAGAATACGTCTAGCGACGATTCGTACAAAGGAAATGTATCTAAAGGTTTTTCTTGACGGATTGTGAAGGGTGATTTCGCCAATCCATCTATGGAGGGGGTGTGTCAAAACGTAAGTATTAGTTGTGTGTTGAGGTGAGTTGATCCATGGAAGCCAAAGCGTAAGCCTAGGCCTCCCATAGATATGTAGATGTAGCTTTAGCAATTGATTTCTAGATCCCGGAGATAATCGGGCATCATTTTGTCGTAACGGCCGTTCAATATCGTAAATGCGTCAGGGTGCCGTAAATTGGAGGCAAGCAGCCATACTGCATTGGACCAACACGCAAAGCAGCCAGCCCTAAATGGGGCCTCCAAAAGATGGGTGGGCCGCGGCCGAGACTATACCGACTGATATAGTAGGAGGGGTTCGCCGACGTTCTCGATTTCGGGTATCGTACATTTGAGATCGAAGGCCTTGGACAAGACGATCTTGAAGATCTAAGATGAAAAAGTATTAGTGTGCGCTCGCTTTAAATAGGGGGTATATGCATGGGCGATGGGGTATAGCCGACCTTTTGGACGTTGATGCTATGGCTAGTGCTGCTGAAGATGAGAGCAGCTCGCATCGCCTTGGCAAATCGTTTGGCCTAGTTTAATTATCAGATACGAATCCTACACCTATTCGTTTATTTATACCAAGCCTACCTGGTTCGAGATCTCTTCCTGTTCCTCTCGAGGAAAGTTGACGAAGTGGTCGTACTTGGTACCAACCAAGATCGGAATCGCCGTCTTGTTAAATCCTCGTCCTTGGCGATACCACTCCTTGATGCTGTTGAGCGTGCTCTTGCGTGTCAAGTCGAACATGAACAGTATCGCGACGGCATCGTTGCAGACTAGGGGTAGCATGTTCACGAATTCCCTCTGACCACCCAAGTCCCATATGCTGAAGGTGATCTCGGTGTTGCGTATGCTGATCGTCTTCTCCATGAAGTTGACACCCAACGTCTGGATGTAATCCTCGTCCCAGCTACCCTCAACATATTTCACCATCAGAGATGTCTTTCCGATCTGCGCGTCGCCCACCATGCCAACCTTGATCACGACGTGATTGCGGGTATTGCGATCCGCACCGTTGCCATTTCCGTTGCCGTTGCTCTCTCGCGAAGCTTGTTCTATGTAGTGTCGGTCGGCGCTATTAGACATGGACGATGCTGATCTAGGGATTGATTGTGGGGGAGCCTCGTATTGATGAGCCTCATACTGGGCATTGGGGTCGATCTCGTCCTGGTGTGCGCCATTTGCTAGGCCTTGGTCGAGGGACTGCGACTGTCGATGATGCGCATCGTGAGCGACAGGTTCGTCAGAAAGATGTATAGGTTCTTCGATGCCACCGAGGGTGTCATCGTGGACGTCATGGACATCGTGGACATCGTGGGGCACAGGCGCAGGCGCAGGTGCAGCCGCAGATGCAGCTGCAGATGCGATAACGGGATCTTGCTCCATCGAATCCAATGCGTCGTGGAACTGGGCTCCAGACCCCGCTGAGAGTGTAGAGGAATCCAGGTTGAAAAGGGGCCCGTTAGAGGGAATGAAGGAGTAATCGATGAGGGGGGAAACCGACGGAAACTTGGGATGGAAGATGAGAAGGTCTCAGATTAGCCCCGTGCTTGACTGCATCGGATTGTCTTGGAATGGGGATACGACAACTGGGTGAGGACTCGGGCGAATGAGGTGGGAATGACCGGTGAGATTTCTCGATCGTCCGCGTCTACGTATGAGATGTCAGTGTCGATGTTTATCGATATGCAAGATGAGTTCAGCTGCCAGCCTGTCGCCCGTGCAGTTAGGCTGCCGATCCCTGAGGTGTAAGTTGGTATGTATGTAGATGTATGTAGATGTATGTAGGTATCAAATCCGATAGGGAACCTTGGAAAAAGGGAGACGATGCCAGAGATTTGGGTGGTGACAAGGAACAACTGGTCCCCTAAAAAGATGAATGCCTAACTGTGAAATTGGTCGAGGGTAGGGTATTATTTTGTGCATATACTGATACATACCTTTTGTACCTGAGGTTTGGGGAGGGTGCCGGGTGAGGATTCCAACTGGTCCAGTTGATGGGATGGTGGTAAAGTGAAGTAGGAAACCGATGCAGGATCCCGGAGTGATGTGACGGGAATCTGAGGTACGAAATACTTTAGATGCGGTTATGTACGTGATTTAGGAGAGTTCGCGACCGCCGATTATCGAATTTAGTACCGTAACTTACAAATTATACATGGTGAAAAGTGACAAGGTTAGACGTAAATAATTGGATGCTCCGTTTATTGATTTGCACTCCGCCGTATTGCTGGGGTAAGCTGGGTAAGTTAGGGGGGGGGCGGCTATTTACGATGCTAATGACCATTAACGAATAAGATGGTAAGAATAGTGAAGTAACTGCAAACGCGACGCGAAACTCCGCGATCTAGAGATACATTTCTTACTGGTCATAATAAGACCACCTGTAATCAACCTGTAGCTAAGCTGAACATGATTTGTCAATATCAATATCAAGAGGATAATAGTTCAAGGACCATGATTATCCTGCTTATGGACGCAACTATAAGACTATCAAATAACAGTTGAGAAAGCATTGTCAGCAGACGAATATTTGAACGTTGGCCATCATTATTGGTGATCCAAGCAAATTTGGTTTCTAGGTGTTTGTTGATGAGGGGCAAGAATGGTAAGAATACGAATACTGTAAAGTCTCAAATAAACAAGATGCAAATCACCAATCAGCTGCTGGTAACCCAACCCAACCAAGAAACAAGCTTATGCAAGAAATGGAGTTTCTTATCAATTGAAGTCGAATGTTATCCGGAGTTTTACGAAACCTCAGACGAATGATAACGCCAGAAACCTGGCATAGGTACCGACGCGGGGCTCATTTTAAGAGCTACAATTGGACGAACCGTTATCGAACCATGCCAGTAGCCTCAGTTCTAGGCACTGTACAGTCTTACCCTAAAACTCGTATGATTAGACAGTGCCATTTCAAATATCGGGGGACTGTTCGGCGTAAAGATCAAACAAATCGTACTCGGTACCGGCCCTTAACAATTTCTATCAGTGGTATCATAGATACGATATCAGTTTGTAGCGTTGCACACAGCTTCCGAAAGAAAAGCTTCACCGAATCTGCCGCCTACCTACCAACTTTTCGCTCACCCTTCGAGCTTACATCTTTTGTACTCCCTCATAAAAAATGGCATCAATTGCGAGGTGCCTTAGGGCAGCTAGGCCGTCGACTCTCTCTCGACTAGCACAGACTCCGCGATCGCGATCCAATTGGCAACCGGCGTCTTTGCGAGCTTTCTCTGCCTCCCCGATAAGTAAGAATCTTGCCCTTCTCCCCTCCAATCTCCGATTTCGCTAGCAGCAACATGCGATTCTGCGATGCCCTCCCCCAAACCAAAACCGCTCATCACCCAGCTATTACACACATATACACGCCCACCAAAGACCACTAGCTAACCTTTGCCCCTCTCTCTGCTTCACTATAGGAGACATCCGCCGATACACCAAGGACCACGAGTGGATCGACCTCAACGCCGACAAGACGGCCGGTGTGATCGGGATCTCGGAGTACGCGGCCGAGGAGCTGGGGGACGTGGTGTACGTAGAGCTGCCGGAGGAGGGGAAGGAGGTGAGCGCGGGCGACGCCGTCGGCGCCGTCGAGTCGGTCAAGAGCGCCGCCGACATCAACGCCCCCATCGCCTGCACCGTCACCGCCGTCAACCTGGCCCTCGAGGAGAAGCCCGGCATGATCAACCAGGTGCCCGAGGACGACTCCCACGGCGGCGGCTGGATCGCCAAGGTCCAGGTCGCCGAGCAGGGCGCCAAGGACTTCGACGCCCTCATGGACCTCGAGGAGTACAAGGCCTTTACCGGCTCGGAACACTAGTAGAATCCACGCGTGGGAGCTTGGTGTGGGAGTAATGCTAGGGAGGGGGCTAGGTCCCGGGATTGTAAGGGTTCTGGGGGTTCTAGGGGTACTAGTAAGGGGGTTGTTACCAGACAGACAGAGGGGAGTAACATCGCATTCAACAATCAACGAGTGGGAGAGAAGAGACGGGCTCAACCTTGTATCATAGGCTCGTTTTGGGTATTCTGATGATCATCGTGGCGAAAGCATTCCGCAAAAGACAATTCTAAGGTTACATAGATATGGGCGGACAAAGTCTATAAAGCATCGTCTAAAAAAATCATTTTTCCCCCCATATGGCCAAAAATGTTTCAAATTCCCGCATAATTTTTCATTGTTGGTCTTTTTACGCCGGTATGAAGGGCTGCGCCTTGTCCCGATTCGCCTCGCGGTCCTCGTTAATAACGTCGAGGATCTTCTGCGCGCCGCCGTCCGTCAGCTGCTGGGCCACCCTCTTGCCGAACTCGACGGCCGCCTCTCGCGTCGTGACCTCCTCGATCTTCTCGGCGTCGGCCGCCTCCGTACCCTCGACGTTGACGACCGTCGCCGTCAGCCTCAGCCTGCCGTTCTCCAGCCACTGCGTCTCGACGCCGATGGGGATGCTGCAGCCGCCCTCGAGCGTCCTCATGACGCTCCTCTCCGCTTCGGCCGCCAGCATGGCGTCGGTGTCTTGCAGGTGCTTCAGCAGGTCCAGCGTCCTCTGGTCGTCGGCGCGCGCTTCGATTCCCAGGCCGCCCTGGCCGACGGCGTGCAGCATGCCGCCGCCCTCGGTGCCGCTCTCGAGGTACTGCGAGATGCGCGCGTGCTGGTTCATCCGGTGCAGACCGGCCGCGGCTAGGATAAGCACGGAAAACTCGCTGTCCTCGGCGTCGAGCTTCTTGAGGCGCGTGTCGATGTTGCCGCGCATGTCCTTGAACTGGAGGTGCGGGTACCGCCTCCTGATCTGCGCCATGCGCCTGACGCTGCTGGTGCCGACCACGGCGCCCGCCGGCAGGTCCACGAGCTTCTTGTATTTCCCTTCTAGGCTCTTCTTGACGACCACCACGTCGCGGGGGTCCTCGCGCGGCGTGATACAGGCCAGGATCAGGCCCTCGGGCAATGACGTGGGCATGTCCTTGAGCGAGTGCACGATCATGTCGAGGTCGCCGGTGGTGAGCTCGGCCTCGAGCTCGTTGGTCCACAGGCCCTTGCCGCCGAACTTGTACAGGGCCGTCACCTTGTCCTTGTCGGCGGTCGAGTGCATGCCCTTAACCTCGAAGTCGACCGTCGGGTGCAGCTTGCGCAGCTCGGTCACGACATAGTCGGCTTGTTTCAGGGCGAGTGCGGACTTGCGCGTGCCCACCTTGACGGTAACCTTTTGCGTGTGCGATGTCGAGGGGGTTATGACGGGTTGTGTAGCAGAGGTCGACATCTTGTATTCGTGTTTAGAAGGTGAGGTCCCTTGTAGAAGTATTCTATTCAATCGGTGGCAACTTTGAACTCTATAGTAGAACGTCCAAGTAGAGTTCCTAAGAATTCCTAACCTTGAAACCTTGAATAGGGACACACTTGACAGAGACGAGGCGATAGAGGCAGTTTTCGCGGGGTTGATGCCACCAGGCGATGTACACCCATCGGCTGCGGGGCATTTTCTCTATTACATCAGGTACCTAAGTCTTACGTTAGCGGATAATGCTGCGATCCATAAGATCTGCGCAAGTTTTTTGGACCCTTGTAACAGGTTCCTGCAGGGCCGAGTCTCCTAACCGAGCCAATATCGGCCCTTGCCGCGTGCCATCTGCAAGCTTCCCGGCTCTGGGAATTGTTAGTTTGAGTTTGACTACAATAACTTGCTTTTACTACCCCGGACTGCCGGAGCACAATCACGATCCGGTTCGTAGAATATCGCGAACTAGACTTCAAAGGAATATTTTTACCAAATCCTAGCGATAGTTGAATATCAAGAGTCTGCGAAACCACCCTAGGGAATTCTCCGGATGTCTCCTAATTTCCGTTCAAGACACTTTCACATCCACGCGGCTAAGCGTACCACTGAGCTCCCTAACTCAGGCACGAAAGCCCTGACCATCGAGCGACTGTCTTTGCCGCTTTGATATATCTGCTCCCTACACATCTAAATAGGGCTGCTTCCTTAAGATCGGAGAGTCAACATGAAGAGTATGGCTACAGATTCAGCGGTCCTCCTAGACTCATTTTCCCTAATGCCGTTCGATACGAAACGAGATGACTCGTCTATCACAAACGCGTCATCCTTACTGATATCTAGACCGTCCCCTCATTCGAGTCGATACTGGATTCTTGTTCTAGATTCTATCTCTGTAGCACAGATCTCACTGCCACCAGCTGCACCATGTGCTTAATCGCGGATCCTCAACTACTTCACGCGTTGAGATCCGGCACTTTAAGATCCCGATTTGAGCAACGCCTGGGTTTGGAACTAAGTGTACTAGGTAGCACCTGCGGGCCGACTCCAAGTGTCACATCTAGAACCCGAGGCTGGTGGTACCAAGTCCATCGACGTATCATATGCGGCAGTCATGCCCCAAACGGGAAACCCACGAAGTGGCAATTCATCGTGCCTCGTCATAACGCCGTACAGGCCTACTCGAGCGACCTGCAGAGGTCAGTTAAGGGATACTTCGTTACCTAATACAAGCTCATATCTTCCACGCTTCGCCTTTCACTTCCAAACAAGGTATTTTATCATATCACGAACGTGTCCCACTGAAACGTATCGATGTATTCAAGTCTAGCTCGCTTCCGTTTTCTTGCAATAGTCACTTTAGTTCAGCATTGCTTTCTCATTCATCATCCGATGATCGATCTAGATGAAGACAAATTATAAAAGAACTGAAATACCCAGATAGACACCATGAAGTGCTGCGGAGGATAGTGGCCACGCCCCTTTACAATTCGAGATACCATTTTACGCATTGAAAAGGCCTCTAGGTTATTGAACATGAAGTTTCATAGCTTCCTCTTCAGCCCTATTCTTCTCGCCGGCTTGGGGCTTGCTTGGAATGTCGCTTCCCCACGAGGGATAACCACCATTTCTATAGGCGCTGCTCCTCCTCCTCCCTCACCGACTGTCGAGCCTCCTGCGCCCGGTACTGCTTCTGCCCCGCCCGGTACTGATTCTGCTCCACCCGGTACCGCTTCTGCTCCGGTACCTAGTGGTTCTGGGGGTGTCGGCCCAAAGTGCGGCAAAGGCTACACCTACTGTGGTTACATGCTCACTTCAAATGGGCATAGTACGTCTATCCGCGACCTGCAAGAAGCGCTCATCGCTGACATTCTCAGACTTTGCTCCCAACGATATCAGCAAGGCGTATTGTAGCGGGCTTTCAGAGCTCTGCGCGAATGGCAAGCCTAAGACCGACGTTCAAGAGGCTGTCTTCGTCTGCATGAACGAGCAGCCGTCTAATGTTGAGCTCTTGTGTGCCTGCAGTGGCAAGTGCCGCAATGATGCCGAGAGTAACTTTATCGCGCATTGCGATAAGCCTTGCATCAACGGTTGAGCGGAGGCGTGGTTCGTGGTTGAAAAGACGGAGTATGGAATGGGAAATTGGAAGAATCCCTCACTCAAATCCCGGGTAGGCAATAGTCACTTGAACGCGAGCAGGAACTGTAGTAGTTGCGACGCCACTCATTCATTTTGCCCCTATATTGAATTATTTCTTGCCTTTTGATAATTCATCACCTGTTCTCCCAAGCATTAATCAATATGCTGTCTTCCGTGTGATATCAGAAATCCAAGCAGCGTTTGAAGGACCGGAATCACCGCTTCTCCTAACTTGTAGCGCAATAGCAACGTGATATATCCGGGGTTTGCTTATCCCGCGATCTACCATTCTAATTTAAGACTCACCGACATGTTACAGCAGTATTGTGGCTGACAATAGCCTAATCCTGCTGTCCAGCGCAGCCCAGCGGCACAGACAGAAGGGCTCCCGTGGTTTCTAGAACTGAGCCTCCTATAATATGTGGCACCTAGACCTATACCGACCAATGCTAGCCAATCAAGGCCAGCGCCGCCTTATATATGCGGACCAACAATCTGAAGATCGTCATAGCCATCGCCCATTCAAAGTAGCCGCAGCTTCGTATTGCCCATACGACCTCGTGAATTGTTGATATTCTGTTGGCTTGGCAGGACTTGAGGTAAGAGATGACATTTCGGTCTCGGGTCCGAAAATCGCCACCCCGACTCCGACCGACGATCGTCGTGAATATATATAAATGGGAAACCGCCCTCCGGTAACGAAGAAGGATATGATTCACTATCATAGCAAACATTAAACCCACCATTAGTAATACATAATATCTAATATTCGGTCAGCAACATATCGATATTAAATCTCAAACTTTCACCCATTCAAAAATTTTACGTATCATCATATTTCAAACGAGGAACGAATTCATAATGCTCGCCACACTCACCACAACCCTTACTCTCCTCGCCCTCACGGGTGCATCACCAGTATCGAAAGCCGCACCCCAACTATCCAGGGCCAAAGCGTACCAGCTCCAAATCCAGCTCTACGACCCATCGCTACCGGATCTCGACCCGCCCGTCGCAGGCCAGTACCTGGGAGGCGTGCACACGGGCGCGGGCCTCAACATCGCCGTCGCCTTGAAGAACGACAACCCGAGCGGCAGCGCGCCGTACTACACCAACGGCACCGACGGGTACAGCTCGGTGCAGAACGACCTGGGCACGGACTTCCCGTGGGGCGTGCAGGTGCAATCCCCCTCGGAGACGGACGCGACGTACGCCGGCGAGCACGACGTGACCGTCAACGCGGGCGGCGGCACCAACGGCGTCGGCATCCAGGCCTGGGGCGACGAGCTCTTCCTGGGCGGCGTCGGCGCCGGCACGTACGCCGTGTGCAACCGGTTCATCGGCTACACGCGCTCGAACCTGACGGCCGTCCGCTTCGTGTACGACGGCGAGGTCCTGCCCGAGGGCTGCGTGGGCGTCCGCTTCGTGCCGCTGTGCGCGGAGCTCAACGACCTGCCCGCGGGGTCCGAGTGGACGCACGACTACGTGCAGGAGGTCAACTGCGTCGTTCCCCAGGGTTCTTCGAAGAGACTGTTCTAGGGACTTTCGCTAGAGGGTGGTAGACTATTGGATTGGTGAAGAGGAAAGAAAAGGGGTGAGGGGATGAACTTTTGTATATGGCAAATTGATCAGCATATGGAAGGGGAACGGTTGCATAATAGGAGTTGAGATCTTAGCATCACTAGACACTGGGCATATCGGCTAAGGTGCATATTAGAGAGCCTGACTGGGTTATTACTCTGTTTCGATAATGAGGGAGCATGAAAAGCATCCATATTAGCATAAAATAGATTCAACACTGTCAATAGAAGCACAGGTTCGCGCCTGTCTTGGAATAAGACGGAGCAGCGTTGCGCATACATAATTTCCCATCCTCGTACATGAGCTGGATACAGTGAGGTTATATAATGATAGGGGCTATATTTAGAACTCAACTTAATTAAGATATTCCCGCGTCTGGAGTCCCGTGCGAAGAGACGGACTCGCCGCATGAATATGACAATTTCGAAATATCAACATTTCACAGCTCTTTGAACTACCATTCGCTAATAGGATATTAGCATCGCCGTCTTGTGTTTATTTCTCGCAGCTTGTGTCATGTACGGTAAAATTCTAGCCTTGATTTGATTCTCTAAAGCACCTAGATAAATATCAAGTGAATAACGTAGCGCAGATGCAGCGACGAGAGAAGAGGCGGTATGTAAACAGCTCCTCCAATGATTCCCTTCCCTCTAGGTCCTCTCCATTTCTACCCACGGAAACAGTCGACCATACTTGCCTATGAGTAGGTTTAGACTCTTGATTCTATCATCTTGTACGACCTGACCAATCATCCCACGACAGGGGTGTTTCCGATCTCTCAACGATCTTGAATCTAGGCCATCCCGGACTCCCGAACCTCAGTCCGGGGTATAGAGTGATGCCCGGGAGCGAAATTGCTGACGTTATGGGGGCGCGATCCCGATTGGTGACACGACATTGCCATCCCCAGTCTTGGGTAAGCAAGTCCTACAGATAGCCTATTATACACCACTTTAGTCTGAGCTTGTTCAGACGTCAGGAATTATGTCTAAATGATGTATTATATGTTGCTGTAGAAGTTGAATACCAATCCATTTTTTAGATATGGAATCGTTAGGTATGTTGTCGCGTATGGCATGAATTAGTCCGTAGAAAAGCAAGTGATATACGCTGTGGTTTATAATTATAAACTCTATGGATAACGCTATATAGTTACCGTCAATTTAATGTCTTTATAGCTGATGATACAGAAAGACGATTGGTAAAGACCGTTTTGAACGCTTGATACCCTAGTAAATAGCGTTCTGTCCCAATGTCTGCAGCACCATGGAACATACCTAGGTACTCTATTACCAACCCATAGATATTTTCAGCAATTCAATAAGCTGCAGCTTACATTAAAAATTCAGCCTCAACAATGCCCAATAGTATCTCTTGTTTGTGAGAGCTAAGACGCTTGCTCGTAGTGATCCTTTTCAGTACCTACCCGCTACGGGGTAATATTACCAGCCGATGTAGGGCGTAGAGTCAGCTTGCAGGACGGAGTCCGTTCAATGGGCGAAGAACTTTAGGGAGACGCCGTGAGAGAATAGTAAGTGAATAGTGAGAAATAAAAGAAGCATAAATACGAGAGCTGCCGCTCATATTTCACTTAGTAAAACATCACATCCTTCAACCCGAACAATCTCAACCACAACCAAACTAGACTCAATAACTCTCACTTTCTCCAACTCGTTTCGAACGAATCATCCAACTATGCAGTTCACTAAACTAGCTATTATTGCCTTCCTCTCCGGCGTTGGCCTCGCCGCGCCTGCCGACGCTGGGCTCTCCAAGCGCGCAAGGGAGTCCATTCACATGGCCCATTGCAACACCTACTACGCTGTTGACGTAAGAACACAAACATACCTCCCACGCCATGATAACTTTTTTAGTAAACGTACCTGCTAATATTTCGCGAACCCGCGTAGTACTATGCCGACGACACCAAGGACAACGTCTTCCCCGGGAGCAACAACGAGTGCGTTTCCAACACCTTCCACGAGGGCACCTCGGCGAGCTGCAAGTTCGGCTCCGGCGTCACCTTCTCGTGGTTCCTCTCGTCCAACGCCCTCTCGGCCTCTCAGGGATCTCAGGTCGGGTAAGTGATGATATCCATATTGAAGGTACATAACGCGACCGGATGAAAGACTTATTCGGATGCAGAACTGGTAACAACGGTTTCCACAACTTCAACTGCTTCCGCGACGACGGCCATACGCTGTATACCGATGGCAATGGTAACAAGTGCAGCAGCACCTACGTTTGCTTCGACGTGAGTTCGCATAGTCACATCTTACCATTTGCCTATAGACTAACATTATCCTGACTTTAGGCCTGAATGTCAGTCTCTGGAAATCTTCAGCAATAAGGAAGGAAGAGTGGCTCTTGCAAAGTCGCACAGGTAATTGGACTGGTTACTTACCATGTCTATTTGACTCTCTAAACTTGTTTTACTCCTTTTTCTTCTTTTTGTCTTTCTCTTTGATAGTGCCAAAATTGGTTTGTGGTTGTTTGTAGACAAGTATTTTACAGTTTGCTCCTGCTTATAGGGGCTAGCTACCTAATGCCGGAAACCATATTTGCATGCTGTCTTTAGATTTACTGCGAATTGTCTTGCTTCCATTCTGGGTCCAGTGGAGGAGAAAATGGAATTGCTGAACGAAGAAGTTGCGAAGAGACAAAGGAAGGCGAAGGGAGTGAAAACCCTTAGAGTAATGGTTAGACATGGAGAAATGCTAACAAGGCTGTTGCATTCAAGTTGGTAACATGAAATTTGGAAAGGGATACTGGGTGTTTATGACCTCTCCTAATGTACACCAGGTACATACGGCGTGACAGGAGCTCTTACAGGCCCGGCACCGGCATTCTAGCCGCCAACTACTACCCGGCAGCCCGGCAGCCCGGCCCCCTGGCCCCCGCATCTGTATTGATCCATCTATATTTAGGGTACCTATTATTGGGGGCGATAGATATAAAAAAGCTCGGAAAAGTTATATTCGAGAGGTAATGTAAGTCTGCCTTACGTGTCGACAGACGATGCGATGCAATGCATCTTACTTGCCCCCTTCAACTTTCGTTGGAATCCCAAAAATGGGGCCACCACATAAAGGTCTATCTACTCTTCCTGGTACCCAAAGTGTATCCCGGTCCCAACCGTGATACCTTAGATTAGGTCTCGCAATAACACCAGCACCTCGTCTACTAATGTTAAGACTCGTCGCGATGGATTCCAGCTCGACACTTATTGCTGCACCAGTCACCAACGAGACGATATCAATAGCAGCCTTCTATGTGAGTTTTGACTCTGGGGAAGACTAGCGAGCCTTACTCTTACCAAGTCCACAATTAACCCAGCACCTCACATAGGTTTTGACCTGGTTCTTCTTCGGCCTATGCACCATTGCTTTCAGCATCAGGTCGTATATACGCTATGTCTGTTTCCGGCGGTTGATGCTCGATGACTGCCTCATGCTTCTGGCCTTGGCTGTTCACATCACCGAGGTCATTCTCATTCAGCTCTACGTTCGATATGCGTACGAGCTAGAAGCGGTCCAAAAAGGCGGGTTGATCCCCGGGCCCAACTTCCGTCAGTATTTCCCAGGTCATCGAGTCATTCCCTTTTCTGGAATTGTTCGTGATGGTAGTTCTCCACATCCAGAGTCACGGGTCACCCGCCCGCTTCGTGCTAGAGGACCTTTCATTAACGACATGGGCGGGACGACGTATTCGCTCAAGAAGAACTCGATTCTCGCCATGCCATCTGCTATAGTCCACGGTAGCGACTCGGGTTGGGGTCCTGATGCCAAGGGATTTAACGCATCACGTTTCATCGAATCCCAGGCCAACGTAAAGGTAACCGCGTCCTCAAATCGTGTCCTCAAACCGTGTGTTCGGAGGGGGGTCATGTGACAGCCATGTGACCGGGTGAGGTTCTTCCGGCTCCGGTGTAATTATTCGGAATTACATAAGGTAGGTACCTAATTGGTGTAATACAGGCATGCCGGTACAATACCGGTGTAATTCCGAAATATCGGTGTACTAATAGAAACCCTAGCTACCTCTTCCAGGCAGCCCAGGGTGTCCAAATTATGAGGAACTCTCGGCGAACTCTTATGTAAAATTTGTGGTCTAAGCTAACTGAGATAAAGCTAGACGACAATCTTCAAATATGAACTTTTCCACATGCCCGGGGCTGCTGGCGTACCTTGCATTGACGGAAAATCCACCCAGGTTTCTTTCGGATAAACTATACTTCTTTCATCTTAGACTAGCTTGACTAGCTCATTCGATTCTTCGAGATCCCTGAATAACCTGTAAGGAAACTAGGCTACTGGGAAGCTCCGTGCCCATGGCACAACGGCAGTGGAGTAAGAGACTCTGCCAGTGGGCCCATTTACGTAAAGTCTTTGCCTCTTGCAGGTTGATAACAGCTCGTAGATCGGCGGACAAGGAGTATAATCTCGACGGTGTGTTTTGACTAAGGCTGACGCGCGTGTGTTCATCTGTCGGGCTGTCGGGTCTGTATTTCAGGGCCGTGGGAACTAATAGGTTGCTGCCCAACAGTTTGAAACCAAGGGCCACGAAGTTACGACTGCGAGTAGACAGCAAGAGTAGACAGAAACGGCCAGCGAACGTGTCACGAAGCCAGCCATGCGATAGGAAAACAACTATGTTGTTGCACGAGGAGCTATAAACCTAGGGGGCTACCAAGTCATATCCGTATATGGGAGGTCAGGACAAAGGGACCTATACGCCAAGAAGCCTAGCTCCCAAGTTCGTCCCTTCCTCCATACCTACAAGCCCGTAACCCCTATCCAGGCACCTTAGCCTCCTAATCTGGCCATGGGTACTCCGTGACTCCTATCTGGGCCTTAAGGGTGACTAACAGGTCCGTAGCCCTACTCAGGTGACGAGTGCCGCGGTCCTGACTGAACGGCAATCACGGAGGAAGCATGAACGGCTTTACTATGGTATAAGTGCCGGACCCGCCTTATGAACCTAGGCAATGAGACCGGGTGCATTCTTCCCTGTTCCACCATGGGTCGTGGAATTACAAAGACCGTGGGACCGTAACCCTGATCGATCGCCAAGCGAATTGCGTGCCATGTTTTGCGTTGCATCGAGCAAGTCCCCTAGTAGACGAGGACGTGCATGGGTGTAGTTGCAACTTACAAGATGGAGCGTAGGGACGGTCAATCTAGATCTCGCAGGACATGATACGACTTCGACCACAACTATTCGACTTATTAGGTACGACCCAAACCTATCGACGATCCCAAGTGTTGTTCCCAGGGCGCCTCAGATGATATTGGGAGGAGGATTCGCGGCGTGCTCTTCCTAAGATGGCAGGCGTAATTGAGAATCGTGGGCCTCAGCTTTTAGCTGTTGACTACACTTTCCTACTCATTGCTGTCATCACCTTTGTTCTGCGATGCGGTGTTCGGTTATTTATGGTAAAGAATTTTGGGCAAGATGATTGGGCTATGTTGCTTGCAACCGTAATACCTCCCTCCCCAGCTTACTCTGGAAATTCGATCTAACAAGCCTCAGATCATGTTCATTCTGTACTGTTCATGCTCGATAGCAGGTATTCATTATGGCACCGGGCAACACAAGGCCGACCTGTCCGACGAGAACTACGCGCAAGCAGCTCAAGTAAGTAAATATCCGATCTACCATGCCCAGCCTAAAATTGACATTTTGGGTAGTTTTGGTGGTTCTGCTACCTTACATATTGCTGGTCCATGATCTTAGCCAAAGCGTCTATTGCGTTATTCCTGCTTCGTGTAGCGGTACGGAGACTCCATGTTTGGATCATCTACGGGGCGACGGCAATCACATTTGTCACTTGCTTAGCATTTTTCCTCGTAACTGTCTTCCAGTGCCACCCGGTGTCTTACTTCTGGGACAAGTACACGCAGACTGGAACATGCATCCCCGACGACGTCGTTGTTGGTTTGGGGTACCTCTACAGCGCCTGCAGTATCATTACAGACTTCACCTTCGCTTTGCTTCCAGCATGGATCATCTCGCAGCTCAAGATGAAGCGGAGAACGAAACTGGCACTTATCCCCCTGATGGCGATGGGCTGCGTGTATGTATTGCTCTTTTCACCCTACTTGCTCGAACATCGCAGTGCCACTAACCCGTGAACTGTGTGCTGACCCGTTTAACAGAGCTAGCTCGGCCGTCGTGGTTCGTTGCGCCTACTTTTCCCGTCTCCGAGACCCCGATTTCCTCTACGCAACCGTCGATGTCGCGATCTGGTCGACTGTCGAACAGGGCTTAGCTATCTCAGCCGGCAGTCTCGCAACCCTCCGCCCATTACTCAAGCAAGTGGGCTACAAGCTGGGCGTCACGACGAGACCCTCGGGTGCCGGCTACGGTAAAATGGGAACTCCAGGATACGCCGGTAGCCGCACAGGGCCCGCCAGTCGACGACGTGGCAGCCAGAGTGCGGTGGATGCACTAAATCTCGACACATTCAGTAGCACATTTAGTACTAAATGCGAGGCCGGGATAAAACAACACAGTGGCCGAGAGCCCCCATTGCCTGGAGGTATCTCCATGGGGAGAACCTACGAGATTAGTTCCGAATATATGGACCCAGCTGAGAAGAAGTCGGAGAACAAAACGGACAACAAAACGGACAACAAATCGAAGCGATTATCGAGCCCATTGAAAAAGGCCACCTGGCAACGAAAACTGGAAAGTGATAGCGAGAGCATCGAGGCATTACAGCCAGAATCATCAGGAGAGACAATAGGGGGCAATAAGCATGTGGTCCCTAGGAGTTTTCTGACGGTTGATTCAAACGAGAGAAAATAGGAAGCAATTGATATTACTCAGTAACCATTATATCTAATTCATAAGTTCGAGCCCGTAAGTGGCATCAGTAGAAAGTTGTATATACAGTACATTCATTCATTCATTCATTCATTCATTCATTCATTTCTTTGCGTTTTATTTGAGACTCAACGCTGCGCCTTCCCATCCCGTCTTAAGATCGCTATCTAGATATACTCACCCTGCCGACGAAAGCCTTGCAATATTCAGCTTTGTCTTGCCAGATTGATGATTTGCCATTCCTCGGACTCTTTGGTCCGGTTACGTTTTGTAGATGCATCTACACATCCACTTTCGAGCAAGAATGGCACTTTTCAGGACCATTTTTATTTGATAGCTCACCATTATACAATGTACTTACAAATGACAAGACATTCATGATAATAATATATACTAGTTTATTTGTGAAACACTATCCACTTCTGGGCTATCCACAAGACTACCGGACAAGTCTCCTTTTCGAGTTCTGTGCCAAGCTGCCCAGCTCAAGGTGGGCCTTCAGTGTTCTTGTTCAGGTTACTGCGTAAAAGCTACGGAATTATACCGCTGGGGCTGGCGAGAGCCCCATAATGGTACCGTCGGTCTAGCCTTGGATATCGTCCATTTTTGTCGAATCTCTAAAACGAGGCAAGACCTGCGGAGGAAGTCTTCTTTCACCAAAGATAATACTTTAGAAGGAAAGCGTTTAAAATTATCTGGTAATTTGTCTACGAAGCCTTGTACTATTTCCGGGGGGTGGGGGGGATAGACTACGACTACTTTTAGTCCTGTATTGATCTAAGGACATACTTGTCGCTCTCACAATTTATGTGCTTTCAAGCGGTTTTCAGCATGCGCAACGCAAAATGAACAATCTATCTGCATACACTCTCTAAAGTCACTGAGCGCCTATTCAATAAAGAAGAATCGCAAAACAGTCCGTATCCAATCAATGGGTTCAGGTTGGATCCACTCACGAAGGTCTCTTGTGGGCAACGGTATTTGAAGAGGCTCCCATGCGAAGTCGGGTTGGCAGGCAGAATGGCGTCAAAATAGCTCCCGCACGTATGAGCAACACTGTGTAATACTGTATGGATTTGGCTTACCTAAATGCACAGTCAAGGACAGTGTTATTCATACGTGCGCGAGCTATTTTGGCGCCATTCTGGCAGGATAAGTAGCATATGAACCTCAAGAGATCCTACAGCGTTCCTCGCAGATACAGCGTAGGTCGGGTTCGTGTTTGCCTTCGGTAGGTGGCTGGGGCCGCTTTGTCCTCGTGTCGCTTGGCTACTGCTTAGCTGTACGAGACTGTGCCACGGAGGCTGTGATCTTCCTCGTTGTGGTGTCCAATCACGATCCCTATCAAAACCCAACGGCAACACATGTCAGCTGACGTTACTTCGTACACCGCATTTAATGTCACGAACCCGCCGACGATCATATAATCTTACGCATCAAAAGACGGCGGAGGCTCCAAACTCAGTGTTCGGCTTCATAACATTGGGCGACACAGTCACCGCCGCAAATTGGTGTGTAAGATGCCGAGCGAGATTCGCAACTCCTGACTCCGATGAGTTTAAAATATCGTTGCGTATTAGCTTCTGCAGCAATTAAATCTGGCGGTATCTCGTAATAAATAACTCTGCCAAAGGATAAATATCGTCGTTCCTCTCATTTTCTAGTCTCCTTGAAACCTTGACAACTTCTTATAACATCTAACATAAGATCAAACTGCCTCTAAGATTTCAAATTCTTCATTACCAAGTACTTCACTCTAAAATATCTCAAAATGTACTTCCAAACCTTCATCGCCGCTGCCCTCCTAACCAGCGGGTCTGCTTTCGCGGCTCCTGGAGTTGTATCTCGTCAGACCTACGTAGGCTCTGTGGAATTCACCAGTGTTGACGGCACGACCGTGCACTCCAACATGCAGGTTGGAGCTGGATACAGACAGCTGAGTAAGGCAACCATCACCGAGGGTTCTGGAATGCGCTGAGTCGATGCTGACTTAATCTAAATAGCACAACCTGGAGAGCTGCAAGTCATGACACAACTTGTCGGTATTTCGGATAACCTAGTCTGCTCGTCGCAGAGCAACGACGGCAAGACGACGACTGTCACGGGGGTGCAGGTAAGCATTGTGAGAAAAGATACCGATACTTGATAGACTAATATCGTCTACTATAGACTTCCAACATCGAGCCGTCTAGGCAGCAAGTCCTGGTTAAGTGCGACTTCATCAACGGCCCGCCAACAGTCTAATGGGAGCCAGGCTTATGCTCCGATGCATCCATCAACGTGAAAAGATATTTGGGGATCTCGTACTGACTGTTGGGTTTTTCTGTGTTATTAAAGAGATTGTTAATGATTATAAATATTTGGTACAGGGAAAAAAGGAGAAATCTAAAACCATATTGGTCTGACCTTGTTGTGTTAAGTGATCTTCTTTCAATGGTCGATTCTGTTTGCTAGTGATTCCTAGGCGTTGTTTTCATCCTGCCCTCCGTAGTACGTTTCCTTAAATGCCCAGCGCTGCCTTCTCCTTATCCCGCAACCCATCTGCCCATGCTAAGCTGATCCGCACATGCTTTTTGGGAGGCAATGAAATCCGCCAAGGGCCCCAACTCACGAGCTGTAAGTACCTCCGCGCTGTAATCGACGAGGCAATGCGCCTTTCTCCCCTATCCTTGGGTGTCATGTAGCGTGAATGGGATCCTCATTCCACCGAACCTCTTGTCGTGGGCGGTCATGTCATCCCACCGGGGATCTCGGTAGGCGTTAGAGTCTATAGCGTAATACACAACCAGGAATATTTCCCCGAGCCATTCGCCCTCCGTCCTGAGCGGTAGCTAGGACGCGAATTAGAAGAAGAAAAGGAGATGCGAGCCACTATGCGCCGTGTTTTTATACTTTCCCACACCGCTGAGTCTCGTCACCTACATGGTGCGCCGAGTACGTCCACCGCTGGTGAGTGAGTCCTGCTTCATTCTTTCTTACACGACTAAAACTCCAGTTAGAGTGCTTAGCAGCATCTGTTAAGAGGCCACTGTTTCCTATTACGGCAGGTAGGTTGAACTCGGTAGGGATGACTTGATCGATACTAATTGACACCTCAGCCGACATTAGCACTACCCCTGAAGGAGTTGAGATGGGCCTCGAGACGGCCTTTCAGCGGTCTCAGAGGTGGGGCTGCATCGTTCTGTTTGATGAAGCCGACATCATTTTACAACGTCGTGACCGGTCGGATTTCTTCAGGAATGCCATTGTGCCTAGTAAGAATGCCAGCCCCTTTCTACCAGCTTCGGCTTCATACCTGACGACGTGAAAACTGTTTCTCCGGATCTTGGAGCACTACTCCGGGATTCTCATAATGACCACAGCCAGAGTCGGGACTCTTGACGAAGCATTCACATCGGGCATACATATCGCACTATATTTCCCTATGATAGATCAACACCAGTTTTTGAAAATATAGGAGATAGCTTTTCATCGAGTTCAGCGTCAAAAGAACATACGTATACTTAATATGGAGAGCATGAACATGTTTCTAAAAACGTCTGGAATAATCAAGACCGTAGACTAGATGGTCGAAAAATCCAGAACGCGGTTCAGAGCGCCGTGGCCCTTGCAGAGTATGATGCAAAGCGTGAGGGAGGCGAAATTGAAGTCACGCCACGGCATATTGATATTGTTCTAAGTACGGCAGAAGACTTTAGCAAGGTAATGTGCTTTCCTGTTCTCGATATTCTCGTCAATGGCTTGCACGGCTCGCGCATTTTTATACTTGTCGTGAACTGGACATCAAGTTCCTCGGTTCGACTCACCTGAACAGGCCCTGACCCTGAACTCTTTAGTATATGACTTCTGTGCATGGAACGTCAGACATGATGCTAGCCAAACGTATTGGTGACCGCAATGATGAATGGGATAAACCGAAACCGTCTCATCGGGCTATCTCCAAGCTACTTTTCACAACGTCTTGGGAAAGCGCGAAACCGGCGTTGAATATAACAGGCGCTTTTGATTCTGATTCTGAGTAACAAGCTATGCCAGATACACTGTGTAGAGTTAAAGGCTCAATAGCTCATTAAAGTTAGGGATGGATTAGATGGTTGTGGATTGTTATATTTAAGGGGAGAGATGAGTATTTTGTCAGATACATGATTAGGCGAAAGGGCATGAATTTGATTAGGGAATAAAATTAAATTCATTCTTATACCTAATCGGCAACGCGTAGTACCCAAATAGCACAGGAAACCAAAGGCAGTCCTGGTATATGTACATTATTACCAAGACCACTGTTGACCCTCCAAAATCTTATCTTCGACTTAACATGGCAATCCGACTCGAGAGCTCGCGAAATATTAAATAGAGTGCATGTAGTATTACGTACTACTCTGGGGCGAATTCTAGCTGTGACATGAATTCAAAAGCATCCAGTGGAAATTCATCCTGTGGCGGAGGTTCTTGGCCCAGGAGAACTACTTGCCCTGACATAAACCCCGCCTCGTGGATAATTTGCTGCTCGGGAATACCCACTGAGTGAACTTGGTCCAGCCAGTTATCTAGCTTTTGCTCTAATAGCGGACGCTGGCTTTCGCGAAATTCTCTAGCAACTTCGTCCAACATGTCGTCCGTAATAATCTGGGACAACCAATTTATCGTACCGACGTCTAACCAATACGGCGGATCTGGCTGTAACGTCAACGTGTCTGGATCGGGTAGCGTGACTTCATACCAGCGGGAACCATAGAGAACATAACGCCGCGTGATCTTGTACTCCGAGTAGAAATCCCTCACAAGCTGAAAGTACTCTTTTTGGCGAATGCCGTTCATCATTTCTTCGAGAAGCAAATGATTGTTCGCCAGGTTGACACAGAGATCTTTGTCGCTGAAGTCGTTGATTGCTGCCGCTCTTTTCCTCACACAATCGTCGCAGAGGCTGTAGTAGACCCTCTCATTTCGAACGTAATTCAGATCATAATGAGGGCAGCCTTCGGCACGGGTACGAATGTAACGTGGCTTAATATCGAGAGAAATACAACTAGACAAATTGCTGGACTTGTTGTCGTCAGGCCTAGTCATGTTCTTATGGTTTAAGTTTATAAAGTATGCAGCACATGCTTCGGGGCTTTCAAAGTCTTCGGAGTCTGATTCTTCCGCAAGCTTTAGCTTTTCTAGTTTGTCTTGACAAAGGGCGAGAATATCGGCTGTTCTAAGAGTATATGGGAAGGCTATGAAGTAAGGATGCAGTATTTCGTCAGCGCAGCAAATTTCTAGGTGCACTTTCCGACACATGTCTACCGTTACCGTAGCACTTATAAATCACTTTAGAGGATTTCTGATATTTAGTAGAATATTATTATCTATCGTGAAGCATCTAGGTACTTATGCTATAAATATATGGCGGCCACGACATTTTATATAATTATACCGTCAAATTTGGCAAAAACGACGAACATAATTGGCCGATTCGGACTAACCAATTTGTTTTCAATAGGTGCTATTGATTGGCCAATAACAAGTTTGTGATTAGCTGCATATCTTTTTGTTCTTTGTTAAAGTAAATGCGTATTGTGATAGAGACAAAAAAGAAATCAACGAACGAACGACATAGAGAAGATATGTGTTACTTTCAAACTGTACACCTGTCGTATGACTCACTATCTGGAGTCTCACTATACTATCCCCCTTTTACTATTCCTGCAAGAAGTAGTATTCCCGGTAGCTTCACGCGTCAACATAGGTAACTACCGTAGGTACCTTAATATATTATATATCAAACATCTCCTTGAGGATTTGATTCTGCTGCCTTCTTGATACATTCTCATGCTCCTTGCTCTCTTTGGTCACTACATATGCTTCAATTAACTAGTTAATATGCGAAACCAGTGCTGTTGCAGACATTGGGTAAATAATATTACCAAACCGAGATCCAGTACTAGTATCAAGACCAGTAAATCAAACTCACGAGGTGACTTTTACATAAAATTAGGCAATATACCTAATGGACCTAGTGGATATCATACATCTACTTTGGCCTGGTTTACTCCTAGGAGTTGGTCCCAAGTATAATGTGTGTGCTGTATACTTATAAGCCAGTTCGTATGCTGTAGTAAATTGTATAGAAGACGTCATCAATGCCTACATAACAAGAGATGCCTCGATGACTGCTTATTCAATGACTGGAGTTTTTAACTTTGTTCGATAGGGTCATCCACCGGCGTCATAATGTTCATCCAGCTGTTTAGTACTTCTCAGCTTCCCTTGCATAGATTTCCCGGAGGTGTCGGTTTTAACAATCCAAACTAGGATTTCTAGGACTTGTGTAACCACCATCCGTCGATATTAGTGTTATATCCGAAAACTGAGCCTTAGATGATGGCGCTTTTGCAAGTGAGCTCTCTCATTTCCGGCCCCCCGGGAAAATGTTAGGACCGGCTCAGGCAGAGCTCCTATTGGCTAGCTCGGAAACTATCGCATCTGATTGGTGAGACGGAGGATAGTGGATCTACCCACGGCACGGCGTTTTTGAGGCACCAACGAAAGAAACGCGGGAATGAGCGCGCAAGCGTGGCCGAGCAATGTGTCATTAATAAAAGCCCCAAGGGGCGCCCGCCCGACAATCAATCAAAGAACCGTCGTTTTCTTCGTCTCACCTATCTGTTTTACCTACCTCAATACTTCGTTCATTCGGCACCCTGTCGGACCGGCCTCTTTAACAATGGGAGCTCAACTTTCGAATAACTTCTCCCAGTTCTTCCCTCCTAAGCCAACGTTTACAGAAAACAACCTGCCCAACCTTCATGGCAAAGTAAGTGATGACGACGGCACGCACAAGCTATAGATTCTATACTGACTTGTTTCGGTTAGGTCTACATCGTCACCGGGTCGAACACCGGTGTAGGCAAGGAATTGGCTCGCATGCTGTACTCCAAAAACGCGAAAGTGTACATAGCGGCGCGTTCGCAGGACAAGGCAAACAACGCGATCGGAGACATCAAAAAGGCGTACCCTAGCTCTAAAGGGGACCTGGCCTTCCTGAAGTTGGACCTCAGCGACTTGACCAAGATCAAGGCGTCGACTGATGAATTCCTGGCCAAGGAAACGAAGCTCGATGTCCTGTTCAACAACGCCGGCATCCAGAACCCGCTCCCGGAGCCGAGCCGCACTCCCCAGGGCTACGAGTACCATCTCGGCGTCAACACGATCGGGACATTCGCCTTCACCAAGCTTTTGACCCCCATCCTCGTCTCGACGGCCAAGGCGGAGGGGACGGCCCGCGTGATCTGGGTTTCCTCGTCGGGCACCGAGCTAGCGGGCGAGAAGGACACCGGCATCGACATGAGCAACCTGGACTACCACGTCGACAAGCCGTACCTGCACAAGTACAGCATGAGCAAGGCGGGGAACTGGCTGCACGGCGTCGAGTTTGCCAACCGGTACAAGGCCGACGGCGTCATCAGTATCCCGCTGAACCCGGGGAACCTGTCCTCGGAGCTCTACCGCGACCAGAAGGGGCTGTTTAGGGTTGTGACGAGTATGATAACCTATCCACCCATCAATGGTGGATATACGCTCCTCTACGCCGGACTGTCGCCCGATATCACGATTGAGAAAACCGGAAGTTGGGGTAAGTGACTCTTTTTTTTTGGTCTTTTCTAATATTCGGTTCATAGAAGAGCTAATTTGTTGTTATTATAGTTGTGCCGTGGGGCCGTATATTCCCTATTAGAAAAGATCTGATGGCGGCGAGGAAGACGGAGGAAGAGGGTGGAAACGGGACAGCCAAGAAATTCTGGGAATGGACTGAGGAGCAGATCAAGCCATATATCTGAGGTCTGCCCTAATTTCAGTAAGGGGTTGGGAGTGCTAGATTGTGCTATCTTATACGGCGAATGTGTTCGATTTTCTTTTCTCTTTTCATTATGGTCAAGTACGTGTACACAAAGCTGTGAGACGTATTGTTTGGGCATAGAGCAACATTCTCATTGTGTGGATGACTTTTGTTTGAGAGAACTCTTTAGTTGATTTAAGTGGGACTCTAGAAGCGCTGTTTGAGTATGAGATGAGAGTGAAGAGCAGATTTAGTGCAAACTAACTCATACACTTGGGTATTCTCAATTATCCTCTATGTTACTAACTCGGCAAGAAGTATCTAACTGGACAGATCTCAAAAAGGCAGTAAGAACTAGATTTATTTCTGCTTCTAACTCGATCATTCATTAGCGATAGTAACAAAGGTGACAAAGGTGACAATAGAGGTCTCAGCTGATTGGTGCCCGCAGATCCACACTCTCCGTACCTCCCGTCGTGGGTACGGCTAATGCGGCCCACTTGCCTATATGGGACACCTTGGCGGGGATATGTCTCAGTGCTTCCCCAGTGCTTCCCCCACTTGTCAATCCCCTGTCTTCGCTTGTCCTCCCGCAAACGGCGCTGGACATGCGACATGCGACATGCGTCACCTTTGTCCTACACTCCTGACGACTTAGGCAGAATCAACATTGGCAGCATGGCTCTCTTCTGGATATCCTCGTACTATGCCAGCATGATTTAGACGTATCACTTTTGTCTTCCCATCGGCTATATTTTTACACCGGCTTCGCCAGCCGCGTATCGAGCGCTCTTCGAGTCCCTGATTGGCGCGGGCTGGCTTCTCCAACTGCCCAGATGGTCCAAGTTACCTGCTGCAGGACCACGGTCCATGCTCCTTGGACTCCTTGGAAGCGGGGAGCAACGGTAGCTGAAAGCCTGCGTAGGAAGCTTGGGTGGAGAGGAGAAAGGGATGGAGGCTCGGGCGTCTATTGTCACGTAGGTTATTCATAGGGTGCTACGGTACGGTACGCATGGTACGCATGGTACGTAACCAAAGACTATTTTTTTACTCGTTCCCCCCATCTGCCGTTCTTTTCCATTCGGGGAACCGCAGGTCGCAAGTAGATGGCACAACAATACTCCTCTTCTTGAAATGAACGACGTTTCGTTTCTTTCGCGACACCTTCAACTTCCCTTCTACCTTCCTCGTGGTGCGTGGCCGTCCTGAGACTTTATAGGGGGTATCACGGATGACGAATGACGAATGACCCTTCGAATCCTATCTGCATGGCAGACGACTGTTGCTCCTTATCGATATGATGATGATGTTGTCTCGGCCCTTGCTCCGTCCAGCGCTGGTCGCTAATTACCTTGCTTCGCCCTGTGTGACAGATGGCTTTGCTCGGCACGCGCTGTCGCGTGTCTTAGGTATGCTGCCATGCATGAGAGTCCGTCTATACGGATCTCAATTTAATTAGTTCGAGGGATTAGTCGGTGCTAAGAAAACGCCACGCATAGACTTGACGCCGTCATCCTGCGGGGTCGCGGTGGGTTTCCGACGACAATGGAATAGCACTCACGCGAAGCAGCCCACGGTCTTGCCGGCTATAACAAAGAGAACATTCGACAGTACTCGGAACGTTCCTAAACGGACTATTCCTATAACGGCCTACTCGACCGTTGTTGAGCCACCGTCCATCCCCTACTCACAGCTCACCGTAGGCATACCCCGCGAGACGTTTACTAACGAACGACGGGTGGCCATCTCGCCTCAAAATGTTGCTCTTCTTCTCAAGAAGGGTGTCTCTAAAGTTTTAGTCGAGCGCGGTGCGGGCGCGCAAGCTGATTTTCTAGATGAAGCCTACGAGAAAGCCGGCGCGACCCTGGTCGACGCGGACGGAGCCTGGAGTCAATCTGATATCGTTCTCAAGGTACGGGGACCCAACGTCAATGAGATTGATCGCCTGAAAGGAGGCGCAACTATTATCTCGATGCTTCAGCCGGCACAGAACAAGGATATTGTCGAACGTCTAGCTGCTCGTAAGGCCACTTCTTTCGCTATGGACATGATCCCGCGTATTTCACGCGCCCAGGTTTTCGATGCTCTCAGTTCCATGGCAAACATCGCTGGCTATAAGGCGGTGCTGGAAGCGTCTAACAACTTTGGCCGCTTCTTGACCGGCCAAGTCACGGCGGCGGGCAAAATTCCGCCTTGCAAGGTCCTCGTCATCGGCGCTGGCGTTGCCGGTCTAAGTGCAATTGCGACGGCCCGCAGGATGGGTGCAATCGTCCGCGGCTTCGATACGCGGCCTGCTGCGAGAGAGCAAGTGCAGTCCCTCGGCGCAGAGTTCATCGAGGTCGAGATCGAAGAAGATGGATCCGGAGCGGGTGGTTACGCCAAGGAAATGTCCCCCGAGTTCATCGCTGCCGAGATGAAATTGTTCACCGAGCAGGCGAAAGACGTCGACATTATTATCACGACTGCTCTCATTCCGGGAAAGCGTGCACCTAAGCTGATTACCAAGGACATGATTGAAGTCATGAAACCTGGTTCTGTCGTTGTGGACTTGGCTGCCGAAGCCGGTGGAAATTGCGAGATGACCCAAGCCGGCAAACTGGTAACATATAATGATGTAAAAATCATTGGTAAGATCTAATGTTAATTAACCCGAATCGCACCGAGATAGATGCTTATACTGTTGTAGGTTATACGGACCTACCGTCTAGGCTTCCCACACAGTCATCAACCTTGTACTCGAATAATATCGTCAAATTTCTCTTGTCAATGGCACCGCAAGACAAGGCATTCGGAGTTGATCTGAGCGATGAAGTTGTTCGTGGCGCAATTGTCACCCACAACGGCGAGATCTTACCTCCTGCGCCTCGACCGGCTCCACCGCCAGCTCCAACACCCAAGGCGGCAGCTAAGCCGGAGGAAGAAGCAATTGCGCTAACTCCTTTCCAAAAGAAGTCTCGTGAAGTGGCTACGGTGACTGCTGGTATGGGCACTGCTTTAGCTCTTGGAAAGCTGACCGGGCCAATTTTCATGGGAAATGCCTTTACATTCGCACTGGCTTCACTTATCGGGTACCGTGTAGTCTGGGGTGTTACTCCAGCCTTGCATTCCCCCTTAATGAGCGTCACCAATGCTATATCTGGTAAATACCTACCTCCATTGGCGCATTATGTAGCATTCGCGCACTCACTAACATATCGTAGGAATGGTTGGTGTTGGCGGGCTCTTCATCCTGGGCGGTGGTTACTATCCCGAGACGTTCCCTCAAGCACTCGGTGCTGCCTCCGTGCTTCTAGCTTTCGTGAATGTATCGGGTGGATTCGTGATCACGAAGAGGATGCTTGACATGTTCAAGCGTATGCCGCATCAAACTCCCATGAAATTACCCAAGGCTAACTCGTAATAGGACCAACTGATCCGCCTGAGTATCCGTGGCTATATGCAATTCCCGGTGTTCTCTTCACAGGTGGCTATCTCGCTGCGGCATCCACCGGCGCTGCTGGACTTGTCCAGGCAGGATACATGGTCAGCTCAGTTCTCTGCATCGGCTCGCTATCTAGTTTGGCATCGCAAGCTACAGCACGAATGGGCAACTTGCTCGGCATTCTCGGCGTTGGCACCGGTGTCCTGGCTTCTCTCTTGGCCGTCGGATTTAGCCCCGAGGTTTTGACACAATTTGGCGGCCTTGCCGCACTTGGGAGCATCCTCGGCTTCGTCATCGGCAAGCGAATCACACCAACAAGTCTTCCGCAGACGGTCGCAGCTCTGCACTCTGTTGTCGGTCTGGCTGCAGTCTTGACCAGTATTGGCAGCGTCATGGGCGACCTCTCGCACATCACGACTTTGCATCTCGTTACAGCTTACCTTGGTGTTCTAGTCGGTGGTATCACGTTTACCGGGTCGATCGTCGCGTTCATGAAGCTAGCGGGGAAGATGTCTTCGAAGCCCTTGATGCTTCCCGGTCGTCACCTACTAAACTCTAGCATGCTCGCTGCTAACATCGGGACTATGGGCGCTTTCGTTACAATGGCACCGGGATCGCCTATGATTGCGGCCGTGGCACTAGGCGCAAATACCATTCTCTCGTTTGCTAAGGGATTTACTACGACAGCTGCAATCGGCGGGGCGGACATGCCGGTCGTGATCACGGTGCTCAACGCTTACAGTGGCTTCGCGCTGGTAGCAGAAGGCTTCATGTTGCAGAATCCGCTACTAACCTCTGTCGGCGCTCTCATTGGTGTATCCGGTTCGATTCTTTCGTATATCATGTGCGTAGCCATGAATCGGAGCCTCACAAACGTGCTCTTCGGCGGAATATCCGCTCCGGCGCAGACCGAATACAAGATCGAAGGCTCCGTAACTCAGACGAACGTGGAAGATACGGCGGAGGCTCTTGTTAACGCCGAGAACGTTATCATAATAGTGGGTTACGGCATGGCTGTCGCGAAAGCGCAGTACGCCATCAGCGAGATTACGAGCATGTTGCGGGCGAAAGGGATCAATGTCCGGTTCGCCATACACCCCGTCGCGGGCCGTATGCCAGGCCAGTGCAATGTCCTGCTTGCTGAGGCGAGCGTGCCGTACGATATAGTGCTGGAGATGGACGAGATCAACGACGACTTTGGCGATACGGACGTCACGCTCGTCATTGGTGCCAACGACACAGTCAACCCAATCGCCCTCGAGCCCGGAAGTCCGATTGCGGGCATGCCTGTTCTCCACGCCTGGAAGAGTAAGCAAGTCATTGTCATGAAACGCGGAATGGCTAGTGGTTACGGTGAGTAGAGTACCTCCCAAAGACACTTAAGGAGCAATGCGCTAACGGGTTTCCAGCCGATGTTCCAAACCCGATGTTCTACATGCCCGGAACGAAGATGCTGTTCGGTGATGCTAAAGTCACTTGCGACGGTGAGTTACAGATGTTTCTCGTATCTAGCCCGAGTGTGGAAGCTGACTAACGACCACGATAGCTATTAAATCGGCCGTCGAATCTCGACCCTAGAATCTAGAACAGGTAGAAGCAAGCAACTCGTCCATTCGTAGAGTTATGCATCTAGACATTGCAAGATTCTTTGTTCGCGTTTAGATCTTGAAGCGATAGGTTTTGTTGTGTAACCTGTCTAGAACACAGAAAGAACACAGAAAGAGGTATATTTCAATACTTTAGTCTCCGGTTTATGAGATATTGATTTCGTGTGGTGTCTTTTATCTTCTTAGCTAGGTTCTGCTGAATGATCAGATATACTATTACAATTTTCGAAGTCTTTGTTCTTTGTATGGTGGATGGTTTTACTTAATGTCTTTTGCATTGGCTAGAGGCCCACCACACACCGTAAGCATGTTCGGAGGCCGTCCAATTCTTCCCGACTGTGGCGTCAGAATGCAGCGAAGGGGTAGTCTTGTACGTATGTACATCCAAGAAGCAACCGATCAACTATTCGAGATAGGCATGAAATTGTAGTGTTGGGACCGTTCACTGATAATAGAGAGATAAATAGTATATCATGAAGTAGTCGAAAGATTCTTATCGATATTCATAAGGAAAATATTTGATGTAACCACTCTATTTCGTCTCTGTCGTTGGAGGTGACAATTAATCAAAAACCTAACCAAGCCGGAAACCAACAAATTCCGGTCCCCCCAACTCGCCATGAACATCATCAAATTCCCCAAACTCCAAAGTCCCATTATTACATCGCATCATAAATCAACATCATCCCCTTCACCCTCTACTCCGCAACCATGACATATCGACCCGAGTCGCGGTGACGACGTTTTCTACTTCGTCAAGCCCGGGATGCCGGGCAACCCGGTAGGGAGGTACCCGCCCTGATCGTCCTTGCCGGCGCGCTCGGTGCGGTTGAGCCCCTCCTTGGAGACCAGGTCGCCGACAGGCTGTAGCAGGCCGCCCTGCCCCACCTGCCCGGCCACGACGCCGTGGACGTTGTCCTGCAGCGTGTCGACTTGTTCGACGCCGGTGACTTTGGTCTTGTCTAGTTGCTCTGTTACGTATGTTGTTAATGCTCTGCTCGAGAAACGTGGTTGATGAGTGGAAATGGGAAAGGGGGAGGGAGGGAAGAGGAGAGGAGAGGAGAGAGGAGAAGAGAAGGAAGAAGGATTAGTCACCTTTGGTACTGTAGCTGGCCTTGTTGTCCTTGGTGAAATACTTGAGGAAGGTGTCTTCGATCCAGGGCATCCAGACCTCGTATTGCTCGTTGTACTTTTGCTTTGCCCACTCCACGTTGCTTGCCATCTTTGCTTTGGCTGTTGAGTTCGGATAGTGCAGGATGCTTTCAGTTAGGTGAAGACTGAAATAAAAACAATGGGAGATATTTACTAAGCAAAATTTATGATTTCTAGATGTTTGAAGGAATTCGAAGAAATCTAGGACCTAGGCAGCCTGCTTTTTAACTCTTATGTCAACGAAATGTCGACGTAGTCTGGCATAATACAGGCAAACATGTGTGGCTGCCCCTCCTACGTCATTTGGTGGCTCGGGTATGTGAGGTGATTGGCCGGCCAGCCAAGACAAGGACGAAACAGGGAATTGTCAAGTTACTATCAGCCACACACATCTAGTTTTAATCCATGTCAGCTGTGTCATCGAGATGACCGGATTGCCTTGATCTTATGATAAGAAACTCAATTGTGTGGCTTTTATGGACCGGGCTGTTGATTCATTTGTTGGCTATGACCTAAGGTCAAAGTGTTGACACCATTTGATTGTGCTACAGTGCAGGCCTCGTAGGCATGAATCAGGTGCACTTGCGGAGCCGAGTTAAAACGGGGTGGTTTTTAAGGGGGGATTAGGTAATTTACTGCTACCCCTTTACTCTGATATCACGGTTTAATGTTTACTCGGTAATATCAGGTAGGTACATGTAGTTTAAGATAGTTCTTGGTATGCATACCATACACACAGAACGTGAGGATCTAGATCAATCACTTGCACTGCCTTTAGCTCCCTGTATCCTATTTCACGGGAAGTCAAAGGCAGTGCAAGTAAAGTTCCTGTGTCGGGTTACACTTAGGGGGGCATTATATGTAGTTCACCAACAGCGGGCAAGCGAGCTAGCTAGCTGGCATCTGCAGTCAGGGCGCCACTCACCATTCATTCATTCATTCATTGGAGAGCGGTCGAAGTCGAACCGACACAGCCTTCATTTGCCTACCTACGGGGCTTCCTGCGGGGCTTTCGACAGCCCTACTCTCTGCGAGGCTTTGTGAAGCTGGCAACTTGCAAACTAACCTACCTACCCTAGCCTACCGCCGTCATTCATTTCTTTCTCTCTAGGAGCACTTCAATTGCCTTCAGTTTGCTACCTCTTGAGCAGGAGCAATAAATGCTCTTGGACAGAACAATGGATCCTTTATCCATTATTGCAAGCATTGCGGGTATATCCCAAGCCAGTGCCTCACTCTCACGTGCCTTATTCAACATGATATCAGCAGCTAAAAATGCGCCGAAGGAGATCTACGACATCGCTAGAGGAATTTCCGATCTATCCATAATCATGATCGAGTTGCGACGCGTTTTGAGAGACGCCAAGGATCTTTGCAGACGGAAGCTTCTTCGCCGCATTGGCTCAGCGATGAAGCGTATAGGAAAAATACATCGTGAGATAAAAAAGTTGCTCGATTTCGAGGGCAGTCTGGACCGTCTGAGATGGTCGTTCAGGCGATCCAAATGTACACAGTTCCTTTACCAGATCGAGGGGCACAAAACCGGTATCAACACTATCCTTCATACAATGACTCTCGCTCTTCAACTCAAGTTACTTTCAAAGTGAGTTCTGCTCCTACTCAAGTCTACTTAGAAAAACACTGAATCAAATTAGGATACCTGATGAGGCACCGTGTTCGAGTGGGGCCAATAATGACACCCAAGAAGACGCAAATCTTGCCCGACAACAGGCCGAGAATTTGATTGACGTATCCTACCACTCACTCAGAAATCTAGTCACCCAAGAAAACCAAAGTACAGAGCCTTCTACGGACGAAGAGGACGACGAAGAGACAAAGCCAGAAGACGGACATCCTAGTCAGGTGCAGCTTTGGAAAGGGAGCTCTGGTGACACTGCTACTTGGCTCTATGACTTAGTCTTCTCTTCTACGACCGAAGCTGATCACATGGCCAGCCATAGCTCAGAGGCACATGCTACAATTCCCGAGACAACACATTCGGAAGGCTCAGAAGACGAGGCTAAAAAGAAATCGCAACAGAACGATAACTTCAACTCACTTGTTCCTTGGCGGAAAGACCAGCCTAAGTCTTTGTCGCTTTTGATAAAACATCCTATATCGTCTACTTTAGTCGTGAATGAGCTGCTTTCGGAATGGACAACTCTGACTGAAGATGAGATTGAAGGTAGAGGACGACCACAAGAGGAAACAATTCAAGAAGAGCAGGGATCAGAACCGCACCTACAGTTCAAAGATGCAGTTGGTCGCACATTTGCTTTTCCGTGGCACATTGCACGAACATGGGTGGTAAGCACCTGGATTTCATCATCATAGCGAATTTTCAATTCTCTCACCCTTGGAGCGCGCTAGGTTAACAAGCAAGTGCTACAGGGAATCGAAAAACTCATCAAGGACGCACTTTGACGACATTGGTCCTCATGTCATGACGGGACATTACGATCTCATAGGACCTGGGCCTGTCATCATCCTCCCATCAATTTGGAAAGACATTGTAAAGCCTGGGTGGGCTATCACCATGCATATGTGGCCCATACCGGAAATGAGGTTATCCAATCCACGCGCCCCTCCGCATGACCGGTCGAGGATTAAAGTTCATCCCGTTGGGCAGTCTGCCACCGCTGACCATCCGCCGGAGGACACGAGAAGACCGGGAGTCGACTCTGTAAAAGAGCCGAACCTAAAAGGCCCTCAGATTCAATCTACTGGAATGCAAGTCCCACCTCAAAAGACATCAGGTCGATTTAGAGATCCTAATGGAATCCCCGTGAATCGGCCGACTGAGCGGCCAGCTGCGGTTTCTCGAGAAAGACAGGTCGATAGTCTAAATGATGAGGACGTTGGGCAAAGAAAAAGCAAACCCGGGCGGCCTCGGCGGTCAGCGCTCGAGAAGGGAACAAAGGCTACTTTATCATGAGTTTCGGCTCAAGCCTCATCTTTGAGGAATACTACACCTAGACGCGGTCTATTTCGAGATTGGGTCAAATTGGAAATATCACATCGTATATCCATTGTACCGTTAAAAGTGCCTAGGTACTTAAGGGTATGTACTAAGATAGGTATCTAAGATGATAGAGATTATACGATCGACTATATTAAATGCTATAGCAACTTTGAAGCAGCCGTAGCATGAGTTTAGCTAGGTGAGTATCAAAGATATTGTAAATTCAAGTTCAAGTTCGCTTGCGCACCTAAGGTAATTACGAGATATCCTGTATTTTCCATTTTGTCACTCGTGTGAAATTGTAAGGACATTGGAAACTAGATAGGGGTGAATCTAATAATTGCTACGATGATGGCCAAGGACAAATGGTGAACGGCCAAAGATTTCAATTCATGTCAAAGTCACCTTCTAGCAACGGTACACAAACGTATACCTGTTACATGAGTATATCACAAACTTCTTGAGTACTCCTCAACGAGAGAATTAAGATGAATACCTGCCTAGGTAAATAATAGACTTGATACTACTGAATCACATATTTTCATTTAAAACTGTACGACCAGAGGAAGGTATATAAATCTCTAGATTCAAATATTCCTAAGAAATGACAAAAAACCTTGTTCTAGCAACACAGAGTGTATCTCACTTTGGACAATCCATCTTCCAACACAGCCGACTATCAGTACCTATACATTGGTAAAACGGAGCATATTCATCATCCAGAAATACTTTTAGTCTATCTACCTCTTTGCGGACTAGTATCGGAAACGGATTGAGGTCCTACTTCGAAACCTAAAACTAGGCTCCCGATATCTTGACATCTCCAGGTCTATCCTTCCTCAACAAATTAAATACTCAACGAGCACACTCTTTTCAAGTCATCGAGTCAATCTATTCGCCCAACATGTGTCAGGTACACAATGAGTACAAGTGGTGCGCCATCGGCGCCCACACCTACGGGGAATGCGTATCTTCTCGATGCTTCGTGTGCGCCGCCGCCGTCGACGGGCGGGCCGGAACATGCAGGGACGGCGTCCACCCGTACACGGTGACGTCGACGCGCTCCGCGCCGTGCCGGGAGTGCGTGGACCGAGAGCTGCGCGGCCGGGGCTTCGACCGGGCGACGCTGACGTCGGAGCAGCTCGTCGCCATCGGGCAGCTCCGGGAGCGGGAGCGGCTCGCGAGAGAGGCCCGAGAGCGCGCGGAATGCCGACGGCGCGAGGACGAGCGCCGCCGGCGCCATCGCAGGCACGAGGACCCGCAGGGCGACCTCCGGCGCGCGCGCGAGCGGAGGCGCGCCGATTTCGACCGGTCTCAGGCGAACGATATACGCGAGCAGGAGCGTCGGATGAACAGGCACTTGTACTAGCGCCTTGATCGTAGGCGCAGGACCTTATTCCTTGAGCCTTCTGGGTAATGCTTGGACAGGGGAGGACTGGCGGCGTTGGTTGGTGAGCTGGTCCGTCCGCTGATCTAGATGGGAGATGATTTGGAGGAAATGGGTCTCTCTGTGCCTACCTAAGTATACGCGTAGCCGTCGAGAAAGCTTCCTCTTCTGTAGTAATAAATATTTTATCACGCCCTTTAGTTTTGTTTTAAATGGTGACGACAGCCCTAAGTTTAACTATCACTAGCTGAGGAATGAAAGGGGCTGCTCGGGTGAAGGAATAGAAGTTGTAGTCTAGGTAGTTAAAAGCTTATATTCAACGTTGTCTATATATGTAGGTATTACCTTTTAGTACCCAGTTTAGATAATCACATCCGCTTCGCGTGTTGCAAGATGTTGCATGATCTCTTCTTCCTGTTTTAGTGTGTCGCAAGTATAGAGGCATTCTTCTAATTAGTCCTCAAGCCCTCGTAACCACGTTAGTAGTTTGATTTTATCCTCGTATGTTGTCATCCCAACAGAGAGTTCATAGCCATGAAGCAAGCGCTCCTGCTCAATCATGTGAAACGTGGATTTGAAGATTGCGCGGACTGATTGTTCAATGAAGTCTCTGATAGGGAAGGACCAATTCAAGATGACCTGCCCACGACACAAATAGGGGTGGCTTTCTGTGCAGCTTGTTATCCGGAGATCGAGACGGCTGAAGATTTCTACCACGAAGCTAGCGCTGATCCTATTTTCACGTACTCCCATATCAAATAACATGGCAGCTGAGCTTTTGTATTCTCGCTTGGCATTTGAAACTACGCGGTCGGCTGGGTCGCGATAGAAGAAATGTTAGCTAAGTTTCTGCATAAAGTGGTATTACCCAATAGTCACCTTTTCCCCGGTGCTGCTGGAGCCATCCGCTTAAAAGTAGATGTAGTTGCTGCCAATCATCTCCAGGCGGTCATAGGCTCGGACACCACATAGTGCTGACTTGGCACTCATGCTTTCCAGAGGTCGATCGTCGTCGATGACATCCTTACCAAACACGAAGTATGGTCTATACGTCGATACAGACCAATCATCCCAGGAATCCCGCCCTTCAGTGATGGGAGTAGGATTGTGTGGGGACTGAATAGCGGCACGGTTTCGTTCAAATCTATGTTGTAGGTACATATGTTCAAGTTCGTCTTGTAGGTATACACATCCTATCCATCTACATTGAACGTGTCTAATGCGATTTCCATGCGTTGTTAGGTCGACGGAGACAGGTTGGACAAGTATGAACTGTTGCGAGGGTTCGTCACCGTCCGCTAGGAGCAAGCAGTTTTTCCTATTAGATAGTGCAACCGATACACGTGCGGCCAATGCGAGTTGAGAACCGGTGCTAATAATTCGATCACCTGGGAGCCAGTATACAATCTTTTTTTTACTTTCCTAATTAAGCAATAAGCTCTTATAGAAAAAAAACATGATATAATAACCCTCGTAAACTCGGGCATTTTTTTAGTGCAAGCAACGGATGCGGAGCTAGTAGCATAACACCGGACAGTCCTGAACGCCCACCAGTTTAAAGATCTACGCTCCATTATGTGGCAAAATTAGGGCGTCATTATTGTCAGTCAAGAGGTAGGTCTATTAAGAAAGCTACCTAGTCTCGGTTCGTGTGTGCTTGACTGAAGTGCAACTATCCCCACCCCCATACACCTATGCGAAGGGTTCAAGCAAAAGACCATCTCAGATTTCTCGTAAGTGTTGCAATCCCAAGACGACTACCAGTCTTCCTTGCTCTTCTTCTGCTTCTGCCTGCCAAATGGATTCCACCGACTAGCGCTTGCCGACAAGTCGTCATCTGAGTCCTCAAAGGAGTCGTTGTGGCGGCGAGGGCGCTTACGTGCTTCGGGTTCCATCTGGGGGCTCACAGCTTGTCGAACTATAATGATATTGTTAGCTATTTAACAAGGTCAGCTTGAATGAGGTGTATGGTCTACTTACGGTGGCTTCCTTCGTCCTCTGGGCTCTCCACTCGGGAAAGCTTCCTCTTAGATCTCTCGTACAGGAACTCGACACTGTCAGGCGAGTCCGTCTTGGTCTTGGCAGCCTTGGTCTTCTGCGACGACTTGTGACTCTGCCGAGGGGGTTCTTGGTACCGAGCCGAGACCTGCGTGGGGGGGCCGTATTCATGGTCGTACATGCGGTACCACTCCGCTATGGCAGGGTCGTCGTTACGCGCATGCAGTTGTCGATTTCCCGGAAGATCTGCATCATCTGCCGCCGAGAGCTTCCATTCTCTGGTCGGCGGTGCCTTGTCAGAAGCTGGCTTGCTAGAGGCGGGCTTATCCGTGTGTGGAATTCCCGGAATGCGTGCGGTTAAGTGATCCCACGCACGCACGCGCAACTTCTGTTCCTTCTTCGGCTTGCATATCTTCTTCGGGTTCTCCGGCTCCTTGCGACGTGCCATCTTGAGTATTAATAGAGCGAGAGTTGTCGGTATATGTGAAGAGATAAGTGAGAAGTTGTGGTATGATTGCTTCTGACTTAGGACTGAAGATGGTCTTGTCGAATTGACCAGAGTAGAGTTGCAGTCGCTGTTGAAATTCTGTAGAGTGGGTAGAAATATAGATGAGAGATGGGTGGCATGCCAGATATATATACTTTTTCAGATACAGATTTGCCTGAGGTTCACAGATTACTTGCTGGTTCCTCAGGTAGATATTACTGGGGTCACAATAACCACAATGAGAACACCATGTGGGGCTAGCATTGTATGATTGATTGCCTTGGGTAAGAACAAAAGATAAGGAGCAAACAAGTGGTCGAGTAAAATTCGAGACCTCGATTGGTTTCATTGTAACCTAAGGGGGCTATCTTGAAGGGAACCCAAGTGACTCAACACTGGTAGCTACCTAAGGTAGCCATTACTTGAAATTAGCGGTAAATAGGAGAAAGGAATAAAAGAGGAGAAATCATATTTTAGAAGATATTTTAGGTATATGACGAGCCGCGAAGTCACACTGTCGCTCTAGAGGACACTGCGTTCGGTACCTTTTGGGACATGGCCCTTCGAAGCCACGCAGCATCTTGCCTTCGTTGATTCCATACAGGCCTTTGCGCTTGGGCGATATCTCGATAGCGTTATTTTCGGAAACCACGCCTATGTCGAGTATCATGGAGAGAACCAGCGATGTATCGGCCTGGCTTGCCATGTTGCGTTGCAGGGCAAGCGAGTGTTGGCAGCACTATAGTTGCTCCACCGAACTAGTCATGACAAAAAGGTCGAAGCCCATGTCGTACAGCGCGTTCTTTTAAGCTAGGGCACTTCGTGCCTTAGTGATAGCGGCTGTAAAAGAGGCGTGGCCCATCTGCTCGAACATGCCATTCTTCAGAACCATGGCGGCATGAACAGCACCACGGAGGGGACGTTCGAGTTGTAGCATGAGGACATCGCGTACAACGGCCTCGTCGGCCGCATCTGCCCGGAACACCTTCGCAAACCCTTCTTGAGCCTTGATCCCATCCACAACGTGAGCAGCTTCCGGCTTTTCGGCACATGAGCTCGAAATGAAGACGAAACGACTAGCGCCGCGCTCCATCACCATTTTCATCAGACTACGACCAAGCCGACCTAGGCAACCCACCATATGGTAGGTCCTGTTGGGGGAGGGACGCAATTATTTCACCTCGTAGGGGGTATCTATCAAATATTAGGCGGGAGTCTGGAGATCCTTGTTATCTTTACGTGTACCTTCACTCGGCTCTTTCCATAACTGTAGCGCAGCAGTAGGGACTTCTGATTTTCTACTATGGACAGAGACTCCACATTGATGATGTCGGATTCAGATTCGGGGCCGACGGCGGCTTTTCAGTTGTATCCAAAAGGCTGGGGTCGAAATTCTCAGGGCGGCCATAAAGGAAATGACCCCCTACCACGTTGAAAGATCCTAGTCGATCCAGACTTTCGTTGAAGCAAAGACTCTGCAACTTTCGGGGCCTGCTCCCGTACTCTTTTTAAGAAGCATCTGCCAGAAGGCAGAGTCAGAGTTGATTTCGCCTAGCAAGCGGCACGCTACACAAACGCTTGGTTAGATGGAAATTGGATTTCACAACGTCCTAGCAAACAGGGTAAACGACCCCATTCCACAGATGACAAATTGGCTCAAGTGTTGAACTCTCATGCTCATCACCACCCCCGTAGAGGTCACTCGTCGCAATGGGGGCGAAGGCGAGATAGAAACGGTAGACAGTGAACAGCGTCTGCGGTTGCAACAGTAAGTGAGGCTTGAAGTGAGCAAAGATTTATATAAATGATAGGACTTAATAATCAGCGGTGTCAAGCATGTTATCCCTTTCTGTATTCCGAAGTGAGAATATACTGCGATAGAGGGCAGTGAGACTCTTCTGTTGTAGCCCGATTCCAAATTAACAGAAGGATTCAATTTCGGTGTGGGACCTCCGATCCGTCTTTCCGACAGCCATCTCGGCGATATTTTCCCCCCATTCTTCTCAGCCAATGAATCAAGGAATCTCGGCGGCCCACCTACCTAATCAGGCAGTCATCTTACCTAATCAGAAACCCCAAGAGACAGCTTCGGGAGTCCTCACGGGTCCGGCTCGGTCTAGCTGGTCATCCCAGTTCATCAAGATACCTATGGTCTGTCGAATATTGGCCGAAAGGATCGCCACCAGGGATCACGGATCATATCATCAGGAAGTGTCCTAAGGGCACGGGAAGGCTTTAAAAGCCAGTGCTAGTATTCAAATCCCAGAGTTGGGGATGGAGGCAGACGTTCCCTTGTGCCCACGTATTTTATTTGCTAATCTCGTTTAACCAACAAGAAGTTCATGATTTAAGCTGTGAACGGCAAATTCCTTAATAGAGAGGAAAAGTTCAATCTGTATCAGCACTATTTGGTTTTCTCTCTGGTAGCTCGTTCTTAGGCAAGCCCTGCGCTTGGTCAGCGCTTTGATCCCCCCTCCCCCCAGTAAAGGTATCTCCAATGACAGATTTACGTATCCTCTTGTCACCATGCGTCTGCTAAGACATACTCTATCGTTAGTCTAGCTGCCGGGTTTGGATTTATCATTCCGGGTATCGCGTTCTGTGCTCCAGGACCAATAGGTATCCATCTGAGGATAATGTTAATGTGTGTATCATGTGAGAAAAGCCTAAGCTGAGAAAATGCCTCAATACTCGGTCCAGTACCACTTAGCCCAGTTCTGTAGCGCTATCCCATCCAGATAGAAATGTTTTTTTTGAAGAATAATTGTAAGATGAATTCATTACCTACTCGTAAAAGACTGGTGCAAAAACCTGCTAGCCCGTTGCTGATTTAGCCGCTTCTAGCTTCGACGTGAACTGTGGTGAGTATTTGCCAAAGACGTGTCAGTACGTCTCCAGGGCGAGCAGTTCGCAAGACGAGAGTGTCACTGCAGTCGTGTTCGTCTTTCTGTTACTCAGCGCGACATAGCACGCTTGCTCACGCGATAACAAAATTGGCACGTCGTTATAATATAGTCAGTGGTCTGACGCAGTAGAGTGTCAGGAAGTTTCAGGGCTACAGATTGAATTGCTGAGATTATGTGAGCCTGGGTGAACGACGTCTATCGAATTATCTTAGAGTTGTTTATGGGTACCACTATTACTCCTGGCATCAGCGGCGTCTTCGCCGACCAGCGGCGAAGACGCCGCTGAAGTAGACCTGCTACTCCCGCTCTCTATCATATCGAAATCCTAACGCCACTCAAGAAACGGACGCACAGCGCCCAACTCCCATCACTTCTTCGTAGCCCGCTGCTTCTTGCGAGCCTGGCCTTCTTCCTCCTCGGCCGGCTGGTCGTCGTCCTCCTCGTTGCGCTTGCGCTTGAGGCCGGCTCTGCGGGTGCAGCTGCCAGCGCTGCACTCGCACGGCATCTCGGCAGCGGCAGCCAGCATGTCGGCGGCGGCGGCCAGCGTCTTGGCTGCCGACGAAAGCATGGCTGCCGCCGACGAGATGATGGCTCGTCGAGAGCGCTCGGCCGCTGTGATGAAGTTAGCTTATGGTGAATTTTAGGAATAAAGGAAGTAGTGATTGGAAGAGTTGCTTACCCTCGATGTTGGCAGACTGCTGCGCAAGCTCCTCGTCGTCGTTCTGCTCCTCGCCACCCTCCTCCGAAGTATCCTTGTGCTGGAGGGAATGGATGACGGTGCCGGAGTCGTCCTCGTCCTCGTCCTCGTCTGAGACGAGATCAACGTAGACTCGTTGATCTGTCGAGGCGCCAGGCGTATCTAAAGCTTCGCCAAAGGCGAAGAGGGAGGGGAGAGGAGATGGAAAAGAGGGGGACGATGGGGTGAAAGGAGGTGTGGAGAGCTCCCTTTGAGCAGGGGAAGTAGGAGGAGTAGGGTCCAAGAGAATGTCGATTGCCTCACGCGACTCGGGACCCCGTCGCAGTGTTTGTTGGACCATGGGGTTGATGGCGGGAGGGATTCCCGAACGCTGTCCGAGCTGCTTGCGAGGCATCGTTGATGTTGGATGGTAAAGTTTGTAGAGATAGTAGGTGTCTAAAATCGAAAATGACTATTCTTGCGGCGAATATGGTCGCAGTTAAGAGATATAGAAGAGATGTAGAGGTAGTAAGAAGAGAGAGTTGAAGACTGTATATGGTTGACTTGCAAGAAAGTTGTGTGGTGCGGCGAAGAAGTCAAAAATGAAGATGAGATGGAGATATGGAATTGTGGGAGTAAAAGAAAAGAAAGCAGGATTGCAGAAATGTGTGCTGTCTTTTTATTTTACTAGCTTAACTTCTGCCAGGCTCCTTTTTGGCTCCTTCCTCGACTTATGGAAGTCGCGAAGCTGCGTAGTTGCCATGTTTGCGAGCACTTGCTCCGATGCGAGCCTGTGCGGCAGTCGCTGTTTCTTTCCAGAGTTAACTTAACCACCTACTAAGGTACCTAAATTATTTCTCACCACACCCTACCGTTACCTACCAGTTTTCTAGAAGCCATCCAGCATTTTTAGCGGTTCCTTTCCAGCATCCAACCAGCCGATTTCGGGCCACCCTGAGAGCCGAACATCGCACTTCAGGACGAATTGAATATCGAGTATTTGATGTCTGGTACCTAGATAAGTACATAAGATTTATTTGAAACCCTGAGATTAAAATTTACCACCACTTATCAATATGTAGTTGAGACAAGATTAGAGGTACGCTCTTTTACACTAGTTAGATACATAATTTGGGTTATAATTCTTCATTTCACGCACTTTATATAAACTCCTATTTACTAAACACCGGCTAGTAGCTAAATGCCCTTGGGTTGAATCGGAGAAAGGTGTAGGAGACTATTAACGCTTAACCTCCTCTACATTTAAGGGGGCGCTCGCCCCTTTTAGGGTTGATAACGCACGGACCACTTTAGGCCTACAACAACTGGTTTGTCTTTGCGGGAGGATATGTGCCTAATTGAGAGGCCTACATAGTTTCCTAACGGTAGAAACTAGTGGTTTACAGTCTATGACTTAAGGTTGATGTTATGAGTGGTTTGGCAGTAGAAATCAACTCGGGTGGCAAGTTAGTGTCTGAAAACCATAGACCCCCTATTTGGAAACCCCTGAAACCAAGAGCTACACTCTAGTGAAACTCATGGATACAATACTACACTAGCAAATACTATTACACGACTTTTCCCTTTGACCTAACCAAACCCAAACCGAAACCCAGTAAATCCATTTGTTATACACATTTTCCGACCAACCATATTTGTACCTACTTCCTATTAAACACATTCCCCATGATCTTCGCCTTGTCAAACGTGTTCTTCACCCCGCCCGCGAAGAATGACGACCCCCGCTGCTTGAGTGGCGGGCGCGGCTGGTCCCAGTCGGCTCCCCCGCCGTACAGGTTGTCCGTGTACTGCTGCCCCGGGGCGTCCCCGTAGTATGCCTGGTGCTGCTGCTGCTGCGGCGGCTGCGTCTGGGGTTGCGGCTGCTGCCAGTCCGGCGGCTGGTACGCCTGCCCCGTGTACCCGTGTGCCGCGTCGCTCGGGTTGAAAGCTTGCAGCGGCGCGGGCTTCTGCTGGGGTGGCTGGCCGTACGAGTCCGGGTTGTACGGAGCGTACGTGGACTGCTGGGCGGGATACTGGCTAGTTGGTGGCTGGTACGGGGTTGAGCCTCCGTAGTTCGAACCATCGTACAGCGAGTTGTTATTATTTTGGTATTGTGCTGAGTGGGTTTTCTGATGGGAGTTCGTGCTCTGGTATGATCCGGAGGATTGAGAAGATACGGACTGATTCGGTTGACCCTGGTATTGTGGGGTTTGATACGGAGCTGTTGGTTGAGTGGTACCTTCTTGATCGGGCTGGTACGCAACTATGGTATGACCGTAACTGTTAGGTTCTGTTGGCGCCTGATAGCGTCCGGAGGATGCTTCCGACAGCTTTGGAGAGGGTGTTTTGTTGTACGGAACGTAGTTGTCATGGGATACGATCGGTGCCGGCTTCCTCTTGATGTATCCTTGGGCAGGCAGTTCAACTGGCTCTGAAATCGGAATGTTCTGACTTAGAGCCGTTTCTTGAGCCCAAAGACTAGGCTCCGCACGTTGGTTAGTTTCCTCCTCCTGTTGGCTGTCGGGTTGATAAGCTGGATGTTCGGGTTCGACAGAGGTTGCCGACGAAGGATCACTTGTAAACTGGTTCCATAGCGCCGTCTGGGTGGCTAGGGCGGATTTGAGCTGTTCAGACATCTGGTCAAAAGAAGAGTGCTCGTCCAAATCGACCGGCTCCTGGATGTCAGCCACCGTGGGGGAGTCGGAAGATTGCCCGTCGTCAGTGTTTTCGGTGTCAATTTCGCTACCATTTTCGCTAGTGTAATCAGGGGTCTCATTTGCAACCTCATTTGATGAAGTCTCAGGTTGCGTTACGGCTTTCGGAGTCGTCTGGGGTTCATCATCGTAACTAAGCTCCTGCTTCTTGCCAAACGCATTTCGGACAATGCTTGTGACCACAGTGTTGCCAGAGTCCATGGAAGCTTTGAGAGCTCCTAGCAGCACTGAAACACGGTTGACGAGAACCTCAATACATTCTTCATCCGCTGCCTGGAGAGCGTTCGAACCCGCCTTATTCGAGTGCATTATGTCGGCTCCGTTATCGAGCAAGAACGAAACGACATCTTTATCCCCTCTAGATGCCGCTACAATAAGAGCGGTATCCCCATCATTATCTTGGAGATTAATATCAGCACCTGCATCGAGCAATATTTGAAGTGACGACTGGGGCATATAAGCAGCCGCACTGATAAGTGGCGTTGATGAAGTGCCCGTGCCACCCAGCACATCTACTTGTGCTTTCGCCTTCACAAGAAGCTCAAGGATCTCCTCCTCCGCTCGTATTGCGGCTGCAAGAATTGGCGGCGCTTCAGACCCTCCCCCGAGGTTGGGATCCGCGTTGTGTTGGAGAAGCAAGGTGACTATATCCGTTCTCCCTGCTTCACATGCCCCCTGGAGTGCTGTTCCTGCTTCGAAGTTCTCGTTTTTGGTAAACGCGTTTACATCAGCACCACGTTTTAGAAGAAGGTCTACAACGTCGTAATGCCCTTCGGTAGCAGCAGTCTGAATTGGCCATCCTTCGGGCGCATTTACGTCGGCACCGGCATCCAAAAGTAGTTGAATGATATTCATCGTGCCATCGTACGCCGCGGCGGTCAAGGCATTGCCGTATCTATCAAGTGTTAGCTTCTATTGGCATTGTTGCCTTTTCTCTTGGTCACTTACTCATCGCCGGTAGCATTAGGATCGGCCTTGTAGTTCTCCAGAAGCAACTTCACGGTGGATTCTTTTTCTCTGTCGGTGGCGTCGTAAAGCGATTTATTCAGCATCCCCTGGTCGATTGATCCATGTGCGTATTCCCAGATCACTTCAAGGAGTTTATCCTGAGGCTCGGTACCCGTAGCCGCCTCATAGAAAAGAGTATCGCAGTTGAGCCCGGCACGTTTCTCTAGAATAACTGTGACGATATCCCAGTTCCATTCAGTAACGGCGGCACGAAGGGCATCTTGAAAGTCTTCCTGGCTATACTCAAACTCGAGCAGCCTATTGAAGACATCAACTCGACCAGCTTCTGCGGCCTTGACGAGAGCCTTGCTGTATTCTCTAGGGGGTAGCTTGTCGGCATACTTTTCAATCAAATATTCGAACATAGAAATATCAGACAACAATGCGGCCTGTGCTAGAGGAGCTTCAAGGTCGTCTCGGTCGATCGTCAACGAAACTCCGCGTTCAACGAGTAGTTCGACGCATGCCCGATTACCTGAAGATATTGCTGCATTCACCACCGGGCCAATATCATCGGAGGTCGCGTTAGCATTGGCACCCCTCAAGAGGAGTTTCTTCATAACCTCAACATGGCCACCGAAGGCAGCCATATGCAAGGGTGTCTGTTCTCGTATCTCATCTCCATCGTCGATCACTGCGCCTTTGTTGAGCAGTTCTTCGACGATTTTCGGGCGTCCAAAGTACGCAGCAAAGTGCAACTAAACTCATCGTCAATAACTGCCGAAGAGATGAAAACCAGACAGATCCATGTACTTACTGGTGTGTTCACTAATGAGTCCCGGAGTTTGACTTGTTCCTCGTAGCCATTTCGAATCAACGCCGCAACAAGTTCTCTAAACCCAACGGAAGAGGCGATATCTATGGAGTCGGATGTCAGTGACACTAAAATCAATGGCGAGTGCGTACGAGATTGCATCATGAGTGGCCCTCTCTTAGCGGGCTCAAGCCACGAGTCGCCACGTTAAAATGCAGATTGGAAATACTTACGCAGGCCCGTCAGCGTCTTGTACTCAAATCCATCAAAGGTACTAGTCATGCGGCAATATTCCACAAGCCAGCGACGTCGTATCCTCGAATCCGGGTTCCAGAACTCCTTCTCCAAGCTCAAGTCTTCAGCGATCTCTCGGGTAGCCTTGCTCGCATGGCGAAGCCAATACTTTACTGTATACGGCACTGCAGCACTTAGAATTAGCAATAGTTCGGTCGAACAGGACCATGCTGCTAGTCTTATGGACGCTAGACGAAGCCTCTGAGTCCGGGGGTTCAACTTACTAGCGAGGTCGCGAAGGGTATCGGCCTCAGGGTCCTCATCCTCTTCACTATCCCATTCGCTCTCGTCTTCTCCGTCTTCTCCGTCCTCATCGTCACTACCCTGGTCGTCGTCGTCACTATCCTCATTATCGTCGTCGTTCTCGTTCTCATCTTCTTCTTGTCCTTGCTCGGAAGACGCTTCGTCTCCGTTCTCTTCGGGCTTCTCCTCTTCGGGTTTCGGTTCCGGCTCGGGGAAACTGAATTTCTCGTTTACATGCGAGAACGACCGAAGTGCAAGAACACCATGTTGCCATTTCTTCTCTTCTTGCGACATACCGAGGAGCTGCTTGGAATTCTCAAGGAGATGCGTCTTGACCACAACGTTCATGAAGCAAACTGTATTGCTTGCCCGTTTCAAAACCAAAAGCGGCTTGCACTTCTCAATGAACCTGCGCAGCTCGGCTTTCTCATCATCGTTTGAGCAGAGCCCAGCGAGCACGCCCAGCTCCGCTTCGGTAGGGTCTTCATAAGTGAGAACAAGGGCCCGCAGCATTTCCTTGATCTTCTCGACATCTGCTTCATTTGCCTTGAATATTTGAAGCCAGGCATTATTTAGAAGTGTTGTTAGATCTTGAGGCATTCTTTCCAGCACTCGACGCACTTTGAGATCGCTCTCGGCTTGCGGAAGCTCTTGAAGTTGAACACAGGTAATGTCAATCCATTGAGTATTTTGAGCACGCTTCCCAATAAGACTACTCGCAAAGTACGAAAGTGCCTTGTTGTAACTCTTCTCTTTCTCAAGTGTCGTTATTCGCTCTTTGGCGCGTTTTCGCAAAGCCGTTTGAACTTGGTCTCCGTACTTCTCATCCTCGAGGTCAATCAGACGGACGCCTTCGACCTTGAGCGCCTCTTCGATGTTGTGAGCTTCCCTACTCGTGATCATCCATCTCGTGGGGACCCGCTTCGTGTCCGCGCTGCTGATGCTCTGAAGCTCAGCATTTAAATACTTCATAAATTTGATGGTAGAATCCGAGTCTTCAGGAAGAGCATGCAGATTGTTCAGAACAAAGATAACCTTGCTACCAATGAATTCATCTGTGAGCATGTCCTGAAGCGACTGCCACAGATTTTCCACTGTTACCTGCGCTTGCGACTTGTTTCCATCGCCCTTCTTCTTGGCAAATGATTTGGCGTAGGAAGCGAGCGTGTTCTGTCCGTCAATCAGCTGTGTGACAAGGCTTTTAAGGAGATCCTCTGCGGTAGAGAAATCTGATGTCGAGTCGCAAAAGAAATATGCAAGTAGGATTGGTCCTTGGCTTGCGCCCTTGTCCTCGTTGGCCGCGACTAATTTGTCGATTTCATCGATAGCTGCCAAGGATGCAGAGGTCTTTCCTCTACCCTCCGGTCCACGAATCCATAAACAATCGCCAGGCTTGACCTCATCACCGGCTTCCGGCTCGCCAAGCCACTGCTTATACTCGGCTTCCTTCGTAATCCAAGATGATGATACGAACGTCTGCATTAATGTTTTGCGTTTTCTTTCTACGTCAACGGCGCCCAAAGTCTTCACGATACTAGTGATCATCGTTCGATCGATATCGCGGACGGAATTCAGGCGGTTCTTAACTGTCAATGGGCAACCGAGGATGATTCTCTTCAACGGATCTTTGACAAATTGAATCCATTTCTCGTCCTTTGGCCCATCAAATTTGACGAGATCTCGGTGGTTACACGCTAGACCCTGTTCCTCTGCACCAGGGAGGGTAGCCGAATCTCGAGTAACGAAATCGGCGTATTTCTTGGGGATCGCAAGTTTGGTCAAGCCGAAAAGGTTGGGCAAATGACCCATATTGGAGAAATCAGTCGGTTCCTGTTCAAAGAAGCACATGAGATCAATTTTGGGGTTGAGCTTTCCCACGAGGCGCATGAATTCGTGCTTGAGCTCTCGGAGCCCTTCGTCTCCGGGCTTCATCAGGTCCAAAAGCTTCGAGGATACAGCAGCGCCGGCCTTTTCGGCGAACTTCGCGTACATGGCAGCTACAGATGCAGCCTCCGCTCCATTAAATGGTGTTCCGAAGAAGATAGCCGCAGCGATGGCTTCAAACATGATGGGAAACTTATCCCGTCTTGAGTCGGCAATAGTAACAGCTTTCGCGATTACCAGCCCGCCCATACTGTGACCGATGAAGACTATCGGACGCCGTTGTACATGACCCTGAAAGCTTCAAGTTAGCATGCAAAGCGGTGAGGCAGGTTCTTCATGAATTACATACCTCTCTCTTGCTCTGAAGTCCATTAAGCAAACTCATGGCAATATTGCCCATGAACTGCTTCACTTTGAGGGAGCCTGTCCATGCTGACTCGTACATATATAGCAGAATCCGCGCTCGCGGGAAGTCTCTGACCAGTCCATCTGTAGTCCAGTTGAAATTGGTGTTTGGAGACTGCCAGCTTTCCTCCGGATGAGCACCAAGACCCGGTACGAACACAATGCTTCGGGTTATTAGCAACAAGCCTCTCATTAGAATAAATTCACGTGTAGCTTACTCGATTTCCGGCTCGAAATTCGTTTTGTCAAGAGGGTAGAGTTCCTTGATGCCCTGTTGAACAATATCGTAGTCCTTCTTCCGTCTCGCGGGGCCTGAAGCGGCCTTCCGCGTTGCGGATCGCTGTAGAGACATGGCGATGGAACTACAAAATTGGAAGACCTTCAACGAGGTTCAACTTAGGACCGAACCGGCGATGGGCATTCTAGATTAGATATATGCCACAATGTTGATAGCCCCATTGTCGAAGGAGCTAAGGGGAACGGTACGGCCCCCAGCCGCCATGGTCCCTTCGGAAACCGGGGCAAGATGACAAAGTACACGTGCTAAAACAAATAGGATGGCGCCAGCATGGGTGTATTCCGCGTGCGGCTGAATAAATGGTTGTCGCATGGGCAGCCCGTCAGCACTAGAACGCTGGATCATTTCAAGCCCCTGTAAAGCCCCCTAAAATCGGAATAGCGTGATGACTTCGCATCTCTAGAACTCTAGGTAACCAACATTGCGCCGCTGATTACCGTAATCAAACAGCTTTCTTCGGTAGATTTCCCTCCGCCAAGATCTATCGTCAGTCATAATGATTCTATTTGTGGAACGATGCATAAATGCAATCCGGATGACCCCGATTCGTTTCCTCGTGACAACTTGGAATATATACGAACTTTGCAGTAGGTATTTGCATGAAGTAGAGAAGAGAGTGTCTCGTAGGGTCGAGCCTAACGCAGATCCCTGGCCCTGCTAAGACCTAAGACCCAGGCGCTAGACTGCAGCCAGCCGATATTATTAGTATTAAATCCATACCCCATGTCGACTTCGACTTCGCCAACCCTACAGCCCTAGTAGAATTTCAAAATCCCTGCTTGCCTTATTTGAAATTAGGTAGAGTCTCGACCGGCATGCACAGTAGCGTGAACGTGAGCAGCTCATATGAATATCCCAAGTCCAGGCACGATGGATGAAATAATCCCCTTCCCCTTCATATTTGAAGTTCGATGTAGAGAGGCGCCTTGAATACGGTTAATCCAAATTCGATGATCTTAAGAGGCTATTGTTTGATATACCTACCATGATATACCTACCAAATAGATAATCTTCAACATGGATACACCATCTCTCCCATTCACTACACGAGTACTTGCGCCGCGAGGGGAGCTGCACGCGACAAGCCAAGCAACAGACTTCGCGACCCTGCTTCCAGCATCACATCGTACGAAGCGTGATCATATAATCGTCCCACAACTCGAATCAGATTTCCTCACACGAGAACTTGCCGTCGACAGACTAAACAATGTTCAAGATTGGCTTTGGGTCTGTGGCCGCCCAATGCCTCCTCGACCACTACGGTACGCACCCATAGAGATCCTACAAGCGCGTCAGGCCTATTTTTCAGTCCATAAACTAACATAAAGTGTAGTGAGTGATTACATTCTCTCAAATTCGCGTTCTCTACCGTGTCTCCAAATGCGGGCACTAGACGACACCCGATTGCAAGCCACTAACCCGCCGTAGATCACCAAGTCCTCATCTCCAGGGATATCACCATCACCGAGAACCCGGAGCTCCACCTCGTGTGGTCGAAGAACCGCATCTTCCTAAAGCCCATCCCGCCGTACCTCCTCGACCCGGACTTCTGGGCCGCCCACATCGTCCGCGACCGCAAGCTGGCCGACTGCGCGCGCGGCTTCCTCTTCTCCTACACCGCGCTCCTGTCGTACGAGAGCGACTTCCGCATGGCGAGGGAGAAGGGCCTGCTGCCTTCGGGGGTGACCTGGGAGGCGTGGAAGGGCCTCGCGGGGGAGATCCTGCAGCACCACTGCTACGCGTCCGTCAACCCGCGCTACTGGTACGGCGAGCTGCGGCTGAGCCGGCTGAACACGATCTACCGGCTGCGGAAGGGGTTCGTGCTGCGGGGCTACTCGAAAGTGGCGGCCCACACCGTCTACGTCGACCTGCTGCGCGACAACTTCGCCGCGCTGGCCGCGATCCTCGGTTACGTCGTCATCGTGCTGACGGCCATGCAGGTCGGCCTCGGCGTCGAGCGGCTGCAGGCGGACGAGGCGTTCCAGAACGCGAGCTACGGCTTCACCGTCTTCTCCATCATCGCGCCGCTCGTGGCCGGCGCCGGCATCGTCGTCGCGGTCCTGGCCATGTTCGTCAGCAACTGGGCCGTCACGAAGAACTACGAGGGGAAGAGGTTCCGCGAGATGGGCGTCGAGCCGTTTTGGAGGGACAGGCCCGGGAAGGACGCGGCGACGCCCTCGTCTGCTAAGGGTAGTTTGATGAACTCGAATGAGCGAGAAGTCTGATGTATGATTGCAGGATTAATATTTAATGCTCCTCAAGCCGTAAAAAGTACCTAGTCTGTCGTACTTGTTATGGGAACTCTGAAATTGACCGAGTAATCGTGCTCTGCTCGTCAACAATACACCTAGAACGTTGTGGATCTCACGGGCAACATCCACGTCAATAGTGGCACCAGTGACAGTAGTGTCGAGAAAGACAGCAATTGCCACGGGGACGTGACTAGATTTCTGACACTACGGCGCGGATTCGTAGAAACGTCAGGAAGGAGCCCAGAGCATTTCATTCCGAAGAACTGAGTCTGTTGCGAGTTATCCTACCTGGATCATCTCAGACTGGTGCTCTGCTAGATGTGTGTTAGGCATGAGAACGCGACAATACAGCGGCAATAAAGAACAGATATTCGCGGATGTAAACTCTCATCGCATACGGATCAATGAACCAGGTAGTCATGACTGACCACCATGCATGATTAATGCCTTAGGCAATAGAAGCTCAGGGGTCAAGAATACTCAAGATAAAGATCTTCAATTGCTACCAACGCTTAGATCTCAATGTCCTAGTAGTTGTTTCTTGTATATAAGTACACATTTGAATGAAGCCGGGTTCACGTCTTCGGCCAGCCCAGGTTTGGAATAACCGGGGAAGTGGTGTTAATAACACCAACTTAGAAACGAGTATATGGTAGCCTATCATCTGTTAGTCAAGTGTATCAAGGTGACCATTTTATTGGTTATCGACTTACCATTTTCCTCGGAGCGAAATGTTGACCCAGCTAATCTCATGTCAGTCTCCAAACACTCGCACCGTATCGCTTCAGGAAGATCACTCACGTAACACCGTCCTTGTCGACCTCCTTCTCGATCTTGGAGGAGAACGCAATAGCGCTCATGATTCCGTCGCCGAATTTCTCGTTCATGATTGCCTTGAAAGAGTACCCGTAGTTCTGCACGATCTCGTACAGCCTGTAGATGAGCGGCTCCACGGGCGGCATCGGTCCGGAACGCCCCCGGTCGGGAAAGCCCGCCATCGTCTCCTCCAGGCTCTCCTTGGGGACGTTAAGCAAAGCCGAGAGCTTCTCCACATCTTCGGGAGACGCCTGCGCCTGGCCGTAGAATAGAGCGGCGACGGCGACTTCGCCGCGGCCTAGCTCCTTCGCAATCTCCTCGAAGGTGAGCTTCTTGGCGGTTTTGGCGTCGAAAAGCGTCTTCGAGTAGGCCGGTAGCCTATCGACGATTGTCGACTAGAGTGAAGGTTAGTGTTACCGAATGAATGAAGGTGAGGGGCTACTCACGTCGAGAGTAGCGATGTTCGTCATCCTTAAGGTGAGTACCTAGGTATTGAGTGTCTGGACTGCTTAGCAAGGTGATGCGGTGCAATTCAGCGCTGTAGTCGCAATGATATTTCTGGAAACGACGCGATTATTTATGAAAAGGACACGATACTCTATGAACCCGAAGCTGAGATCGTCATGGATGTTTTCATTACACATTTAACAACGAACCCCGCGCAAATCTCTAGCTCTAGACGCCGTCTTTTGCGCACCAGTAGCTCGGCACGGGGAAAAACCGGGAACTCGGTGTCTATTCCCGCTCATAATAAATTCGCCGAGTCGGTATTCCCGACCCGTCCCTTCAGACGCCGCGGAAGTTTATCGTTATACCACACGGAGCCGGAGTGATTTGGATTACGGCCTATCGAGTCCGAGGAAAAATAGAGCCCCCTTTTTGCTTACTGAGGGCAATGCAGCGCAGTCAGTCAGGCTCACCTGTAGTACTTCACCATTCACGTTCGCTCTACCTATCTGTAGGGAGGGACTTATTGGTTGTCGCTTCGCGAATATTATTTCAATTATCATTGTTGATTGTGACTTGATTGTGATAGATACTAGCATCAATCTTGACTAGGTACCTAAAGCCGAATCCGCACAAGCCCCTATACAGGCGGAATTTACGTCGCAAGCATAAACGCCACGAGGAACATCACCAGTCACTACTTACACATAGTAGGTAGCTGTAACATGATTCAAGTATTGATGATTGTTGCTTTGTCTTTGTTCCTGGTTCTAGTTCCTCAGTTTGAGCGAGACGTCAAAATGAATGTCTTTGTTTCTACCGGAAGCGGCTATCCTCTAGGACATTCCAATATGCTATACAATAATATGGTCATAGTTAACAATGCTTGTGCCAATAACTCTTCCTTGTTGGCCTTATGTGATGTCGCGCCTTGGGAATTCCAACGTCTTCATTTTCCAGATAACCCTTATTAGTATGTTTAGTTGGGACTATCGAATTTTCTTTCCACTGCACAGATAGAGATGGCTGCGGTGGCACCTCAGCGTACGTATATTATGACTTTTCATTCTTTGTTTTATCAATAAGTACCCCTTGTAACAAATTTATATCTCTAGTTCGGCCACTCGTAAGAGCTAGGCAAGCCGACCTAGACGTTGTCTTCGAAGGTGCTAGAAAAGCATACAGATATACGGAAAGCTTTTTCGATCAGACTACACAATCGATACATCTGCAAAGGGTTCTAGGGTTTGGGGGCTCAGGGGTAGTCACTCTATGGTCCGAAGTAGATGATGACGGACAACATGTACGAGATTTTGCAGTCAAGTCGCCAAGTGAAGCCAACGATCCGTACTTCCGAGCCGAAATATCTTGGATGGTGAGTGATATTATCAGACCGTCGTAACAAGGAGAATAATTAATAAGGAAGACCAGACCACCTTCGAGACAGCTGAACATTTCGTCCAGCCTATTTCCTTACCGGAAGAGACCCTGGACAGTGGCTATTATAATGACCCAGACAGTGAGAATGGATCAGGGGATATATTGATAATGGAGTACTTCCAGAGATGCGAGTTGAATGAGCTCTTGGTCCGGGTTAACGAGTCGGTTTCGAATAACGCTACGCTCCCCGATAACGAAAAGAAATTAGAATACATACCTAGTAGAATCCTATGGAGGCTGTTCCTCTGCCGTGAGTTGTTCGCTCTAACAGGGATGCTGTCTACCAGTACTGATAAGAGGTTGTCCATTATAACAGTCACAAAGGCTTGTGTAGGAATGGCATATCCACCGCCACAATATTACGGAAGGCCAGATACATACCGCGAGGTTATTATACCTGATCAAGACCCTGAATTAATTATTCACTTTGATATGCATCCACTCAATGGTAATACTCTCTTTGAGTGTAAAATGGCTCGTACGTGCTGACTAGCTTCAGTCTTCATAGACGAGCCTACCCGGACATGGGATTATATTCTGGACCATGGTTTGGGCCCAAGATTCAAGGTAAGTCCTTTTTCCTTATTCGCTCCTTAACATACCATCTTCTATCTAAGGCTAACATTTCCTGTAGCTAGGCGATTTCGGGCTGATGCAGGCTTGGGACCCTGATGTAAGTACTCTAATTTCATCGGCTTACAGCTCAGACCCTTTCTCTAGGGCTCTAAAAACAATAATTGCTAACCCTTCTTGATATAGTTGGACGATGAAGTGTACGCCTCTGATAATGACTTCGCAGAACTATTTCTAACCCTTTATTCCAGTAAGATCGCTGCTGCTAACGTTGGAAAGCCCGGTTATCAGGCACCGGTAGGTTATGAAGCACGTAATACTATTGGGTCATTTCCATATGCTAAGCGTTGGAATAGGAGCAACTTACCCGCGACAGGATTGTGGAACCAGACGCGTTCGGACCACACACCAATATATGGGGTGCGGGATGGGTATGTCTACCAGTGCTTTTTGCTTCATCAGGGGAGGAGCTAGAAGACCAAGCCCGAGTAACTTTGAAAACTCATCGCTAACATTTAAAGTAGCTCATGTATAATGCCTTAACCTTATACTATACTGATGACCAAGATTGGCAACCGGAAGTTTGCCCTATCACGCTGCCCAACGGCACATTTTACAACCTAAACACGTGGGCCCCTTTCTTAGTTGGTGACGCCGCTAGGGTGTATGATGAATTTAAGAGATACAGCATCGAGTTGCGGACTTTGATAGCCCGTTGCATGGCAGATAGACAAGAAGACAGACCATCGTTACAGGAACTAATAGATATAATCCGAGTTAACATCGGGGGAGGGGACTCGGCGGCAGTTGATGCACAGAGACAATTCGACGACGAGAAGCTGGCCGATCCTACCAAGGAGAAGCCTCCGGTAGATGTCACGAGGCCACCGCCCGTCGAGGACGATGAGCTGCTGCTGAGGTTCTTCCGCGAATATCTCCGCGAACCGCCCGTGAGAGAGGACCCCTACAGGGATTATTGGGACGAATGATACGGTGGCTTAGTCAGCTGCGCTCAAGGTGTCTGCACGTATTAAAGAAGTTGCAAGCACTAGGGTATTAACATGGAAATACCAATGAGCATAACTTCTTGATTAGTGATTGAAGGAAAATGTACCTAGGTAGTGTCGATTAATTTCGAGGTCATGATCGAGTCCGAGGGATTGCGGGACAGCCGAAGAAGTAAAGTGGGAGAAGTTATCAGTACTCAATCCCGCAAACTGATAGATCAGATGCTGTACGACACGAGAAGCATGCAGAGATTATAAACCGGCGTTTGATGTCACTCGTGCTGAGTTATTAGTTACTCGAGCATGTGGCATCTCCATCTGCGTATCTGCGTAATTGGAGCAACACTTCTCAATAGAGTCTGTCATCTTGCGCTTCTTCTCCAACGTCTTTCTAGACAGCTCTCTGTCTCAAAAGGGTGGTGGTCTTGGCTGCTACTCGATACTCGAAGTGTCTAGCAGATGAGGGCGATGCGTGATGGTTTCTAGTTGGAAATTGGAAATTTCTAATTACATCCTCGAAGGTCGGTAACAAGATAAATTGCTTATCGATAAGATAACTGCGGGGTGTTACTGAGACCCTGGAAACATTGGGACTATCTGGACTATCTAGCGCTAGCACTGACGCAATGACTTTGTTTCACGGGTTTAGCTTAGCATCTGAGTTGAAATCAAAAACTTTTTTTTCTATATATAATAAAGAGGGGTCGATCACTCAAAAGGATAGAATCTTTGAATGGGCTCTCTGCTGGATGATATTCTTGTAAATTACCTATAATTGAAGCACTAGTTCTCTTATCCTCCCCTGTTACTAGCAATGACTGGGGACGACAGTGCCAATGTGTCGCAAGGCGCAAATGACAGCTACCCCGATGACCGTCATTCCCTCTCGAGCGACGACGACAGCAACGCAGTAGAGGTATTCGCACAGCTTGTCTAGTTAGTTCCGTAGGAAATTGTCACACTAATATACCTATGCCAGGTTACTTTCGACCCCGGGAACCCGTACCGGCGGAAGAGCTCCCTTGTCTATAACGAGACAGCCAAACCCAGGCTTACAGCATCCAGACCGAAACCATTAGCCACTCAATGTTTAGTCCACCAGCTACTCGAAGATCATAGAAATGACAGACATATAAGCCCTCATATATACCAGAACAATAATAAGCAGGAGGATGTCACTACTGAAGTTGGCCTCGACAATTATGTTGAGCCCAAGGGGAACGTCATTAATAATCATCACACGAATGCGTCGGCCACAGAACCGGAGAGCGATGCCAGCACCGAAGCTGGACAAGCCGACGAAAAGTCGTGGAAACAGGCTGTCAAGAAACCCAACCCTGACCTGGACTACCACCAAGGCCTTAATAGTCGGCTCCTAACCAAGAAGCAACTGACTGATATGGCTTGGGGAGTTCGAGAGCTCAGTAGGAGGTTGGGCAGTATACGGCTCAAGTTTAAGGCCAGGAGCATCTTCCTTCTGACAAAGGCCTACGACCACGAACTAATACCCAAGACGAGAGCTGTTGCGAAGTGGCTACTTAGCAAAGACAGAGACGTGCGATATACCGTCTATGTGGAAGAGAGCCTGAAAGATAACGAAGACTTCAATGCGCGCGGGCTGCTGCAAGAGCTCCACCAAGAGTACACCGATGCTAAGCTTACGGGTGAAAATAACTCAAAGAGTGCGTTAGATAACCGTCTACGATACTGGACCGAGAAGATGTGTCACAAGCGACCGCAGACTTTCGATTTCGTCATTACCCTTGGAGGCGACGGCACAGTCCTGTATGCTAGTTGGCTGTTCCAGCGGATAGTGCCGCCCGTGCTCAGTTTTTCGCTGGGCAGCCTGGGCTTTCTCACCAAGTTCGACTTCGGCGAATACCAGGACATCCTCACCACGGCATTCAGAGACGGCGTAACCGTCAGCCTCCGCCTGCGGTTCGAAGGGACAGTCATGCGAAGCCAGAAGAGACCGAGCCAGACCGAGTCTGCAGACGAGAATACGCCTCAGCGAAAACGGGATCTGATCGAGGAGCTCATCGGCGAAGAGAGGGAAGACGAGCACACGCACCGGCCGGACGGCACCTACGAGATCCTCAACGAGATCGTCGTAGACAGAGGCCCAAATCCAAGTGAGACCTACCAGAATCCCCCCACCGTCTTGCCGACCCCGCGTACTAAACCATCGATAGCAATGTCCTACATGGAGATCTTCGGCGACGACGAGCACTTCACCTCGGTTCTCGCGGACGGCATATGCGTGTCGACCCCCACGGGCTCGACGGCGTACAACCTGGCGGCGGGCGGGTCGCTCTGCCACCCGGAGAACCCGGTGATGCTCGTGACGTCCATCTGCGCGCACACGCTCTCCTTCCGGCCCATCATCCTGCCCGACACCATCGTCCTGCGCATCGGCGTCCCCTACGACGCGCGCACCGGCAGCTGGGCCAGCTTCGACGGGCGCGAGCGCGTCGAGCTCCGCCCCGGCGATTATGTTACGATTAGTGCCAGCCGGTTTCCCTTCGCCTCGGTGCAGCCGAGCGGGCGGCGGTCCGAGGACTGGGTGAATAGTATTAGCGGGAAGCTCGGGTGGAACACGCGGCAGAAGCAGAAGAATGAGGGGTATAAGGCGTGGGATAAGTGAAAAAGGGGGAGGGAGCGGAAGAAGAAGAAGAAGAAGGGGGGACTAAGAGATAAAACATGGAGGTACCTATTCATATTTCGCAAGGAAGTTTTGGGCCGGGTTAGCTGTGGATCTGTGAAAAGGTTTTGGGGATATATAGGTAGGCATCGGGTCAGTATCAGGTCTCGGTGGTGGTATAGGTAGGCGTATTCGAGGCTGGACGGGACAGGCAGGCGAATGCACTCGGCGAAGGGCTTCAAAAACTAGCTACAATTGAGGGGGGGATAAAATGAAACCCGAGGTTTTTCTGCTTTGAATCACATCGCCTAGGGACCAGACGTCTGGACCGGGCTAGCCTTGAAATTGCTCTGTAACGCTTGTTGGCAAAACTCCATACCTGAGTCTGTGCGGTAAGGAATGGGACCCCGTACCCTCTGCCGCGGTAGACGACGATATGATATCCTTCAATCATGGATTCTTCGTTTTGAATAGTCACTGTTATGTCATAAAAGCTGATAAGCATGACGGATTCAATAATGTGCATTCTCATTGCATGATGTCAGAGGCAAGGAATCATTGTACCACACTGCAGTACTACGTACTACAGCCGTGTAGAAATATCTGAACCGCGTCCCCCCATCTCCCCCTTGCTGACCCCCAAGACGCCAAGAGCACGAGAGATCAAGGGTAGGATAACTCGAGGTACTATTCGGCGTGGACCCGGCAGTTGTCGCGTTCGGGGGGTCGGGGGGCGGAAAAGGATTTCGTGAGGCTCTTGGCGATCTCCTTTTCGCGCTCTTGGCCTTGTCGCAGCATTCCCGCGTGTTGAAACGTCCGTTTCCCACTACTATGTACGTCCCGGCCATGGGTATACGTATGCTTCCCGAAATGGGAAACCTGCGCATCGCATCACGTCTTTGGTTTTTTTTTTTTTTTTTTTTTTTGCGGTAGGAGTTGCGTTGGGTTACTTTGTGGATCGGAGCAGTTAGTAGACTGGTTACCTGTTAGATGTTGTAAGTGAATGAATGGTAGGTGTACTTCGTTCAATCTCGCTGTCAAAAAGCCGAGTGTGTATCTGATTTTACTGTGATGAAGTAGAGGATTGTGACCTACAGTTAGTGATACCTCTTAGATCTACATTCTCACCGGTGGAAATCACGTCTGTTCTCAAGTCACCGTGTAATAACGGGCAGAATAGCATCTTCGTCCAGTCTCGACCCGTCAAAGTAACAGGCCGGTCGTGTTTGAATTGTTTATACTACTGACTAGTGTATATTTTATATATACCAAATCAACCGCACCAAGGAGATCGTCTTTTTTAGGTCAACTGCTGAACGCCAGTAGATGATGAGACGAAAATAACCTCAACATGAGATTATTTGAACCGAACCAATTAAAAGAAAAATGTGCCCTGTCGTATGTGATGAGTTCGTCCCAACCGTCGTTGGTCCCTTTCCCCGAAGACTCCCAGATATGGTATCAAAAACAAGAGATGAAAATGCCGTGCCATTGTACAGAGATGAAGAGGCAGAAAAGTAAATGGTGAGTTGGTAGGTAATAAGATATTATCGGCGGTTTTTTTCTTTCCATTTACTCGTCTAACTCGTCTGTCGTGGCATCGTCATCTTCTGTCGTCTCGACAAACGTCATGGTGAACCCTTGGTCGTCGTTCACATTAAGGTTGATGGAGTCGATGACATCGGAAGAGACCGTCTCTCGCTTGGCCACGGCTGGGATGTTGGCGATGGGAAGGGACTCGACAGATCGAGCTTCGAATTCACTAGATGTCTGGATAGCTTTCAGAAGGGTACTAGTTAGCATGCTATATAGAATATAATGAGCGGTAATTGGGAAGCAGGTATGCAACTCACCAGCAGGGACACCTCGCTTGACATACATGCGGGTGACCTTGGTTCGTCGGCGAGGCTGCGAGGACTCGTCACGCTTAACCTTGGCAGCAGCGGCAGCAGCTTCGCCAACGGTACCGCCGTTGTTGTCAACGATGATACCAACGCCGGCACCACCCTCGCCAGTACCAAGCTGGATGGTAGGACCCTTTGTCAAGGCCGCCTCGGCGAAAGTCAGGGCCCGATCAAAACCAGCCAGGTCACGCTTGGCCTTGGGGGACTCGGAGTCACGGGGGGCGATCTCCTTGCCCATGCCCTGCAGGCCGGAAATTTGTTGGGCTTGCTGCTGTAGGTTAGGGTCTACCTGAGCAGTCTCGGCGGGGGTTGCAGCCGCAGGAGTCTCAGCTTGAGCGGCTACAACATCGACCGGAACGGTCTCGGCACTGACAGCAGGGACGGCGGCAGCATTCTCGGTTGCGGCATTGTTTGTCGTTCCGCTAGCAGCGTTGACTGCGGCACCCTCCAAAGCATTCATCAAGTTCGTCACATCTTGACCACCTCCGAAAGAAATTTCACCATCACCGACTACCCTGTATAACGGTTAGACATCTTTTTAGGCCCGTAACTCTGTACAGATTATGGTTAGGACGTACAATGCGGGAGAATAAGCGCCAAGGTTGATGTTCAAAGGAAGGGCGCTGACGCTGGCTAGGAAGCCGGCAACGGCGATCATTCGATAGCTGACCATTTTGTCTGTTGTGTGTTGGGTGGGATGCTTGAGATATTGAAAGAGTGGTTGGTAATAACTAATACAGTAATATAAAACGACCAGCGGCGACCAGCGAAAGAAGTAAATGACAGAATAAATCTGTTTCAAAAATTAAGGAAGAGACTGGAAAACGTAAAGTTAGAGACGACGACTTGAGCACAGCTGAGTGAATCCAAAAATTTCCGGTCTCTCGGGGCCAGAGGGCGGCCTTCATATAGGTCGAAGGTCGGCTATCCCAGATCATCGGGGATTCCTAGCCATCAAGTTGGGACCTCGAAAGCCAAGTAGCCAAGGCAGGTGAAGGACATGGGGAGACCCATTCTCCTTCGATGCCAAGGTGTTTCTTCTTTCGAGATACATGTTAAAAATATCTCGAACTAGGTGTTTGATGTATCATATCAACGGAGAAAAAGAGACGAATTCCTAGTCGACTCTACCATGTAAGTGCTCGCCACTGGAAGCGGAGCTCCCAAACAACGTTATCAGCGCTTGAAACGCAGCTGGACGACTACTATGTAGGTAGGATAGAGAGAAACAAATCACGGAAGTACCTAGGGCCGTCCCAAGTGCGTGACAATGAGGCTCTTGGCTGAACCCGCCAAGTGCCGTAGGTCAGTCAATGCGACAGGTCGGAGATACTAGCATTGCATTAGCCATTAGCAGAAGAGGCGAAAAAGATGGATATGTGTGAGAGACGAGTATCAATCCAGGGGTGGATCAGTCAGTCTTGAGACCTGCCAAGCGACCAGGGTACCATTCTCCCCGCGCCCAGTGCGCCCAGTGCGTCCAGCAACTTACAAGCCTTGTAAGCTTTACCACAAGCCGTACAAGCTTTACCACAAGCTTTCATCGCCAAGGACGTCGATGATTCGCCCGTCCTGTCCGTCTCGAAGAATCCACCGGCGATCTAGATGGCCTTTTAAGACGCTTCGTCTTCATAACGAATATGACTAGTACAGCCAAGGCTGCGAAGGAAATTTGAAAGCACCAGGGTCCAAACTAGTATTAGATGTAGCGCCGTTTAGTGTCGTAGAGAGAAATTCATGTCGAGTTGTAAGCGCATCGTGAAACTCACTTTTTGGATAGCTCTAAAGTACCTGGTAAGGCTAGGTATCTGGTAGTGAGTGTTCTTTTCACGAGTTTCTCTTGAGGATAGGATTCATGAGATTGTTGACACTGTAACGTACCGAGGTGCAAAGACATACGGACGAAATTGCACATAATATGATCTTGATAGTAAGTTGTAGATCATACAGAACACATCTATTTCTGTTCAACTGCAGTATTGTCTCGCATTGCCAACTTGGGGATGCCATACAAGCTTACCAGAGATCGACGTGCCTGGTTGCTATGAATAGCAACCGGCATGCAAGTTAGGATGAAAATCCGAGTTCGAGCAGCTCAGAATCTCGACCAGAGTCAAGCAGACGAGTTGCTTAGCAGAAGATCTTTAGAAATCTGGAGCTTGGTTCATTCCGGGGTCTATGTCAAGACCGGATAACTTTGTACGCTACCGCAAGAAAGGTGAAGCAGAGCCAAGAGATAGCGCTAAATCAGGGCAGAAACTATTCCGTGCTTGGCCGGGTTTCCCCTTCTTTTTCCGTCTTGTCTTTCTGTTTTGAGCAGAAGCACGTGGGTTTCTCCTTTTTCAGAGTATGCCTACGCGTACGGCGTTCTGGGCGTTGTAGAATCGAGAACAGGAGAAGGATGGAGCATCTCCACGATATGAAGAAAATTGGCGCTTGCAAGTCCCACCATTTTAATCAGCACAATGTGGGGGAAATTGGAGAAAACCTGGACCTAAGAATCCTCCCGGCTGGGCTGGCTGGCAGCTGGTAGATGAATGTACATACTATATGGTAAGCTCTGTTCCTCGAACATTTTACATCGTTTCGACATTCACATTGTAAACACTACACGACGATATTTTGGAGTTTTACTTCATTTTACTTGAATAAGATTCATAAATAAGTGCCTAGGTACCTAATCAGCATTGCTATCGATGATATTTTTGTGAGATGCGCCAAAAGGTGCTCAAGACATGAAGCTACAGGTGTACTTATGTGTCTTGCGTAAACGAGACGGCGCAACGTAACTCTCCGCCTCCGTAGGTGGCTGCCTGTCTGCCTGTCGATCGTAGATGCAACTCCTCCTCGTCTTCATCCTCATCCTACGAGGACAACCACTCTCAATCAGACGGCCATCAATCGCAAGTTCTTAATGTATTAGAATTGAAAATACATAAAAGATGGACGATGAAAAGTCGTCCATGTTGCCTCTCCTTAAGGAGGAACATGACAATTCTCCTCGGCCAGCCGGTCGGGTATCGCCAAAGAAACCCAGCTGGAGTTGGACGCGTCTAGCCGTTGTGCTTCTCTCTCTTGTATGCGGAACCCTTGTATATGGAATTGGAATTGAAATCGGAAGTCGAATTATGAGTGAGTTCAATCACCGCTACATTCAGGATGGATATCGACATTCGATCCCCGAATCTCAAGATTCAGATGGATGGACTGAGTGGTCTACTGTAAGCTCTCCCAGAGACCCGACGGGACTGTCACTCTCTAGTCAGCATTGACAAGTTGTATTCACGTATATTAGATCACACCGAACGAGAAACTCGTCTGGCAACCATGTTTCGCGGTTTATGGCCCTGATATTATTTGTGCCCGATTGACGGTGCCTATGGACTACCATCGACCGTTGAACCAGTCGGCAGACAATCCCAAAGTGCACTTAGCCTTAGTCATGAGGCCCGGCTCTAGGCGTACCCAAGACCCGTCTTCATACTCGGACTCACCCCTGCTCATCAATCCCGGCGGTCCAGGAGGCAGCGGGGCGCTCTTAGCCATAGCATCTGGCAAACAGCTTCGAGCCGCCATTGGCACCGACCGCGACATCGTTGGGTTCGACCCACGGGGTGTTGGAGCGACCACGCCGAAAGCCGACTGCTTCGCAGCGCCCGACGACCCTTACGGGCTCGAGGGACGCAATGTCGCCTATATGAACCGGCTAGGTTGGGTTACGTCAGGTCACGACGTCGGCATCGTTAACTCTAGCAACGTCGCGCTTAGCAAATTGAGTGCGAGATCAAAAGCGCTCGCCGGGCTCTGCAAGCGGATAGACGAGGCCGAAGGCGATAATAGCATTTTCCGGTACTCCAACACGCCCAACGTCGCACGAGACATGCTGTCCATCGTCCACGCCTGGGACGAGTGGAGATCGACGTCTAGTGTAAAACCTGCCGAGGCCACGCAGAAACCGGAGACGGTAGACGAACCCCAGACAGTCCCCAGAATAGAGCCAAGTGATAGCACCAAGGGGAAGCTTGTATACTGGGGCTTTTCCTACGGTACACTTCTCGGGGCCACATTTGCGTCCATGTTCCCCGACAAAGTTGGCCGACTCGTCCTAGATGGTGTTGTCGATGCCGATCACTATGTCAACGCGGTTGCAGCCGATAACATCCTCGATACCGATGCCATATGGGAGCAGTTCTTCGTCTACTGTGCTGACGCGGGGCCGGCGTGCGCGTTTTCCCTGCTCGGGGACAGAGCCGAGGATATCAAGAAGCGCTACGATGATACCATTGCCTGGCTCGAGAAGGAGCCCGCGGTGGTCCTACCTCGCTATGCAAACGTGCCTGTCATGGTCACAGCTAGCGACATCAAGATGATCATATTCTCGGCGTTGTATGCTCCGATCCCCGGCTTCCCGCTCGTTGCTACCATCTTGAAGGCGCTCGTCGACGGCCAGCTAGATACGATCGTGGCAGCGCCGATATCAACGCTGCTCTGCCATAACTTGTCCCTGCCTGTGTGGCCAGATGATGCCCAAAAGGTGATCGGATGTAGCGATAAGCGATATAAGGTATGTATATGACCCCCAATCTCTAGCAAAGTTTTCTTCAAGAGTGCCCCTAACATTAAGTAGCTCAACGATGATGTCGACACGCTCCAAAAGCGTTTTGAGGAGATGGCCTCGTATTCTTCATTTGCTGATGTAGTGAGTGATATCCGACTACCGCACGGATAGGTTCGTTCTAACAAGGCCAGTGGATGAACGTTGGGTTTAATCTCCCCTGCAACGGTTGGGACATCGAAGCAAAAGACCCTCCTATGCGTTGGGACGACAACCCGGCTCATAAGCCGGCCCCCATCAATACGAGCTTCCCCATCCTATTCCTGTCCAACCGCCTCGACCCCGTCACGCCCCTGCACTCCGCCCTCAAGATGACGCGCAAGTTCGCGACCGCGAGCATCGTGGAGCAGAACGCCATGGGCCACTGCACGCTCTCGTGCGTCTCCCTCTGCACCATCAACCACATCCGGGCCTACCTCGACCAGGGCATCCTGCCGCCCGCGCCGCGGTTCGACTCGGACGACTCGGGCGAGTGGGCGACCTGCGAGTGCGACGAGCGGCCCTGGAAGTCGCTCCGCGTCGTAGGGGCGCGTCCGGACGCCGACGGCCGTCTCCGCGCCGAGATTGAGAGCGAGGAGATCTGGGACGGGAAGACGGACGAGGAGGTCGGCGCTATGACGGCTTACGGGAATCTTCGGACGCACCTCGGGAGGTCGGAGGCGTTCGTGCAGCAGTTCGATTACCACAATCCGCTTCGAGAGGTGATGCTGAACTCCGCGATGTTGCACGTTAATGGTCAACAGACCTGCGGTAGGTGATGGGAGAGCATTGAGTTAGAATATACAAATGCTATCTCAGGGAAATAGGACAGTCACGTTTGTATCTACCTTACGTGGATAGGGGACAAAGCCCCCTTTTAGAGTTTACGAAGTAGTGACAGGAGTCTATGGTGTCCTACGAGACTTATCAGATATAGCCTGCCTACTTAAGGTATCTTTGAGTAAGATCTAGTTCGAGTCTTATGGTATACGTGTAGGAGTTCTAACCATAAAGTCTCCGGGTAACATCGCGAGCTCCTAGAGATGCTACTCGTATCTCAAGATTTCAGTATACACTCTGAGCCGTACACTGCATATTGCCTCTCTTCACTCTAGGCACGGTAGATGGGATATTACAACGAAGCATGCAGCATTTGAAATATTCACAAGGGTCAAACCTAGGGAAACAGAGTATGCCTCTTACTGTGTCGTGGTTTCCGCAGATGATAACTGGATGAACAAGCTATAGACGAGAAGTGAGATTGATGTTGGCATTACTTACAATGGCTGTTCGTTTTGCCCTATTCAGTCATATATCAACCACTTATTGCCGGCAAAATGAATGAAAGCATCAATGTGTTATATTGTATATCTTCTTACTTCATGTTGGACGCTTTAGATTTGGGCTTGTCTCGTCTGGCTTGCAGGGTTTGCTATTTGCTTGAGCCCTAATGTCACCATTTGTTTTCACGAAGCAATGCCAGTTGTCCTAAACATGAAGAAGGCAGGTACCTAGGTAGCCATTAAAGGGGTTACCTATACATCCGTATCCACCCCGAGATGACCTACTTCTGAACCAAGTTCTTTTCTCGCAAACGCAAAGTCATCATGTCTTCCAACTCCGACCTCGTGAGCCATAAAGAGGCATGGATTGGTAAGATAGAAGACGGGACCTTGAATCGGGACGAAATAGCTGACATTTTCATGAACATGGGAATGCATTACAAACGCCAGCCAGAGACTTTTGTCGCGCGGTGCCACTGCGGGAACATACATGCCACCCTCAAGCTGGCAGCCGACATCCTTCCGCTCAACGCCCACATCTGCAGCTGCACCGTATGCCGGGTCGCGTACGGCTCCTTCGGCGGCTTCCACGTCACCATGGCCGGTCACAGGCCGCCCGACAGCTACAACCCCGCGTTCCTGCAGGCCTTCCAGATCCCCGGCACCGCGCGCGACGAGGAGGTCCGCTGGTTCTGCCGGACGTGCGGCGCGCGCCACGGCATCGAGGACAGGTCGCGGGACCTGTTCGCCGTCGAGACCGCGCTGTTCGACAAGAAGTTCTGGAAGTTCACCGGCCTCGCGTTCCCGGTCAGCACGGGCGACGGCGGCCTGCTGGACTGGCACCTCCCGAGCAGGGAGGGAGACGAAGGGAGGCTGGTGGAGTACCAGCCCTTCGGCGAGGTTGCGCCTACGTATGAGCCCGAGGTGGGCCCGGACGGCGAGCCGAGGCTGCGCGCCCGGTGCTGCTGCGGCGGCGTCTCGTTCACGATCCCGCGGCCCGGCGCGGCCGTGAGGGAGAACTGCTACATGAGCCGGTTCATCTCCCCCGTTGACAAGAACAAGTGGAAGGCCTACATCGACTTCAGCACCGAGAGCCGGCTGGTGACGAGCGCGCACTTCACGCCATGGATGCTGGTCCCGCGCGTCGTGCTGGAGCCCGTGGTGCCGCCGGACCTGCGCCTCGGGACGATGCGGACCTACAGGTCGTCGGACCGGGTGCTGAGGGGATTCTGCGGGCGCTGCGGCGCCACGGTGTTCGTGAAGGCGGCGGACAGGAGCCCCGCCGTGAGCTGCGAGGTCCTGAACGTCGCGATGGGTATCCTGAGGGCGCCCGAGGGCGTGAGGGCGGAGAACTGGGTCACCTGGAGGGCGGGCAAGCCGGAGTTCGTGAAGGACGGGAAGAAGCACGACGAGGGGCTTACTGGTGACATAGAGTCTGGTCTCATGCTATGGTCGCTGGAAGAGTCCGCAGATGGAGATGCGCCGACGTTCGATATTACGTAGAAAGACATCAATGATGGCTTAGACAAGGGGCTCTGGGCACCTCAGTTGGATTTTCAACTTTTGATAGGTACCTAGTTATAGTTACCTACGTTCGTTACCATGTTATGAGAATAGATTACTTGAGATATAGAGAGATAAGAATTATACTATGGTAAGGACGTCTTTTATTCATATTTTGATATTCTTCTTTACCAGGTAGGTAGCCATACGATGAGTTCGTGATTAAGGAGTTAAGAAGGTTAGGCACTAGCTGTAGGAGCTACACTTGAGATTGGCCAATCCCAAAGTCCCTTTATAAGCGCAATCACTTATCAGCGATAATCGATAATTAATTATGGGGCATACGACAGTGTGGCCAATGAACGCGACGTTGTCACCACCAATGAAATTTTTCTAGTTAACAGGAGCTTTTTTATCTCCATAAGACGAAATTCCCGTCATCTCTTTTGACGACGTTCATCACCAGTCCCTTCTTTCCGTCTCAATTGGTTTCTCTCCTTTTGTTACAGGGCATTTTTAATCAAGATGTCGGCGTTCACACGGTCGCTTGCGCCGTTCTTGCGCGCCTCCCGCCGCTCCCTCACCGGCAGCACCGCCAACCCCTTACAATTTGCTGTGCGACAGCAGAACGTAGCCGCCGCCCTCAACATCACCCGTTCATATGCTGCCGTCTTCGAGAGGACGAAGCCCCACGTGAACATTGGTACCATTGGACACGTCGATCATGGCAAGGTACGTTGTAATGGCCCGGATATCTGATATCGCGCGAGCTCCTGAGAACCCCTCAAAATCTAATCGAACGAATGCAATTAGACTACTCTATCTGCCGCTATCACCAAGAGACAGGCCGAGAAGGGGCTGGCAAGCTTCCTCGACTACGGCGCTATCGACAAGGCACCCGAGGAGCGAAAGCGTGGTATCACCATCTCTACTGCGCATATCGAATACTCCACAGACAACCGACACTACTCCCACGTCGACTGCCCTGGTCACGCCGATTATATCAAGAACATGATTACTGGTGCTGCCAACATGGATGGCGCTATTATTGTCGTTGCTGCCTCTGACGGCCAGATGCCCCAGACGAGAGAGCATCTTCTCCTCGCCCGACAGGTCGGTGTCCAGAAGATTGTCGTTTTCGTCAACAAGGTCGATGCCATTGACGACCCCGAGATGTTGGAATTGGTAGAGATGGAGATGCGCGAGCTGCTCAACCACTACGGATTCGAGGGCGACGATACCCCTGTCATCATGGGTTCCGCCCTGATGGCCTTGGAAGGCAAGCGAGACGACATTGGCAACACCAAGATCGATGAGCTGCTGCAGGCCGTCGACGAGTGGATCCCTACCCCCCAGCGTGACCTCGACAAGCCCTTCCTGATGTCTGTTGAAGACGTCTTCTCCATCGCCGGTCGTGGAACAGTCGCCTCCGGTCGTGTCGAGCGCGGTACGTTGAAGAGGGATCAGGAGGTGGAGCTGATCGGCAAGGGAGCCGAGATCATCAAGACCAAGGTTACCGATATCGAAACTTTCAAGAAGTCCTGCGACGAATCGCGTGCTGGTGACAACTCCGGTCTGCTCCTGCGAGGTATCCGACGAGAGGATGTCAGGCGAGGTATGGTCCTCGTCAAGCCGGGCACCGTCAAGGCCCACACCAAGTTTATGGTCTCCCTTTACGTCCTGACCAAGGAGGAAGGTGGCCGGCACACCCCCTTCGTCGAGAACTACCGACCCCAGATCTTCCTGCGAACCGCCGACGAGGCCTGCGCGCTTCACTTCCCCGAAGACGCTGAGGACAAGTCCCGGTCCGTCATGCCCGGCGACAACGTCGAGATGGTCGCTACTCTACACAACCCCATCGCCGTCGAGGCTGGTCAGCAAATCAACATCCGAGAGGGTGGCCGTACCGTCGCGACCGGCCTCATTACGAGAATCATCCAATAAATATGGTACCGGGTTATGTGAGGGGGCTGGTTTTAAATGCACTAAAGAGATAGAACGAGTTCTTCGGCTTTGCTTTTTTTTTCATAGCCGGTAAAGGGGAAAATGGCGTTCTCTCATGAGTTCTTGCTTATACGGGAATTCGGATTACAAATTATATGTACTATATTCAAGCTCATGTACACTCGACCCCCCTGAGCTCGTTGATCTCCCCTCTACTACTCTCTACGTCGTTCCTGGTAATGTACAGTAGAGCATGATGAAATGGCAAAAAAGAAATATCAATGAAGAAAATAAAAATACTCCAAAAAAAAGTTCATGAGGTGTCGAGCTTGATCATCAACTTCGTTATTCGGGCCGCTTGCCTAGTGGTGTTCCATTACCCCCCTTAACAGAGCTCCGGCTACACTGGATATTCGTGTCGCTCGAAACGGAAGGATTCCGCGTATCCGGACGTCGTCGTGCGTAGTATGAAGGAGACGAGCCAATCATGATTCGCGTCTCCGAAACACACTAATTTGTCAGGCACACAGAAAAGCTACCCAGTGACCGGGCGAATATTTAATAAATATACGTCAAGGTGTGGCACATGCCGTGTCACCATCCCTTTCTGTAGCCTTACGTTGATTAAAAAAAAAATATAGAAACTGAAATACAAAATAGAAATTGTTACGATACCTTAGGGTAGGCATACATCAGCGTATGACGTACCCAAGCCTCCTATAGTTGGGAGGGCCAATCAGGGGATGATGGTCAGTAAGCTCTCTCTCCCACAGCTTCCAGCTGCGAAGCCCTTCACGGCCCACGGGTGTGCACGGTGCTCGAGGTCGGACACTTTCCCTAGTCTAATGGTGTTGCGGTACCCATTGACAAGTAACAAGTGATCGATAGTTTCTCCTAGCCAGACCCTCCTGGTGCCTCCCCCTATTCCAGTAGATTGGAGAGTGTCCAGGTGGATCGCAAAGCTGGTCGCTGTGTCCTGCCCCGTCCCGTCCCTATCGGAATAGCATTGGTACTCTGTTAAAAGGGGTTCCATACACTAGGCCATGGCGGATATAGCAGATTTGGTGGCGATTCCCTCGCGAGTTATCAGTTCTCTGGTAGATCATTGATGATTTGGGATCTCCCGCAATTGTATCTTTGCGTACGCGGGCCGGAGTACTTGGGAGATTTCAAATGGTCAACAAAGTCGTAATGGTGAAACATTGAACGTTCAGCCAGCCGGTCAGTCAGTCTGTCTGTCTGCCAGTCTCTGCCTGTGGCCTGCCTTCCCATTTGTCTGCTTCTGCCATTTTTCCCGGCCGCCAAAATTTGCCTCTTAGCCAATATTAGTTACCTGGCCGGGCTGTCAAAGATCAAAGATAGTCAGTGTTTGTTGCCGTAGGATAGGATAGGTAACGAGACCGATTTGAACACCGAGGTTATAAAAATTCCTTATTCCCGACGTATCGATAAGAGCCCTGCAGTACAAAATGACGAGGGTATTAGTGTGTGCTAGGATGCTGCTGTAGCTTCGTTCAGGGATTTCAGGGATCACAGCAGCTGGGACGGCAATGGGACCAGGCTAACTTACATCGTATTAGTACCCGCCAAGCTAGATTAGGCTCGTGGAATTCGCAACGCGAATAGTAGAGCTCGCGTCACCGAAAGCACGAGAGCTGAGCTTTCCATTAAGATGCCGCCCGAGCTAGTTTTCTTTGACTTTCTTCCATCAACTTTTATAGTGGGATTGTCAGGGTAAAAAAAAGAAACCATTTCGTATCGAGAAACACCTTCCGCGGCGGCGGCTCCGGATCGTCAGATTTTTGGAAACTTCGAAAGCATGGAGTCTAGTCGATTAACACGGTCTTAATCGCAAGATCGAAATATCCAGGCACCCTAATGATATTCTGCACCCATTTAAGACAATGGAGCAAGCCAAGAATATGAAGGCCTAACCCCCCATCGAGATGATCCCTTTGTTTCGCCGAGTCACCGAAAATGTGGCTTGCTCAAAGGGTCTAACATGGCGAGGTATTTTGGCTGCCAAGACCTGCTCCCCTTCTATCTGGCCGACTACCGTACCTAAGCAGACCAGAGAATGGATGGTGGACAAGATCAGCCGGGAGATCAACGAGGTACATGAGGACAGGGTACTTGCTGAGCGACTTGTCAGGTTGCCAGCCCGCCAGCCCAGCTCGCGAGGGCTTGTACCCCCCGTCATCCTTTTTCTTGTCAGTCCCACAAGACCGCACGAGACGACTAGAGCGATTAGAGCGCCGGTTAAGCCCGCATTGGCGCTGGCGTTAAGTTGTCTGGCGTTCAGGCGTTTTGTCGACAAGCACCAGACCAAGATCAGGCTCGTAGGCTCGCCAAGATTCCTACCTTACTCATCGCCTTCCGCTTTTCTTCTTTTTCTTTTCTAATTTTTACATTTTCGAAGGCGAGGCTTGTTTAAAAAAGGAAAAGAATGGAGCGGGATCGGTGGTGATAATGATGTATCGGTGCATGGTAGGTGATGTGCTTTGAAATCGCCACCCACATACTCTTCTCATATCAGCAACTTGCATAAGCCATATACCATATCATCTATCATCTAACGTCACTTTACTCTGCAGGTCCGGAAACAAAATGAAACCTGAGCGTCTACGTTACGAATTAGGCTTTAAAAGCCTTTGAATCACTGGCTCCCACTTACTCGGGTCTTACCGGATCAAGTAAGTCTAATCGTGAGATTATCTTTTCTTTTCTTTCCTTCAGCATTTGTTCGTCCCACACCCAACACTCCCTTTAAAGAGCGGGACCCTGAAAGTTGCGTTGCGGCTCGTGGACCCACCAGTGGGACGTAAATGGCTAATGGTCAATGGTCTCCAGGGTCTCCAGGGTCTCCAGGGTCAAGGGTGCAGAGGTTACAGTGGACGTAGCAAAGGGTAAGGGGTGAATTTTCGACTTTTTTACATACAACCACCTGTGAGCACTTGACCTGACCTTTTTTTTTCTCTCCCCCGACTCCAGTCTTCAACGTCATAACGAGCTTTCTACGAGAATTCCCGCTACGGAACTATGGGATTACATCGCAATTAAATCCTTTCTCGCTTGTGCCTCGCCATTGACATCAATATCGGCGTTAAAAGGAAAATCGCAATGATCCGGCCCTGGAATGTTAGGCCGTATAGCTCCGAATCCACGTTCCCGGCCTAGGTGGATCCTTCACAACACCGAGATTCACCGAGTCATCTCCTGATATTCACCATATTCTCCCATCACCCACCCCGGCCCTGAAATGTATGACGGACAATGTAATTAAGCCTTGTCTAGTTTCGAGCTTTTACCTTTGTCCAACGACCAACGGGCCTATCCCGTCTTCCATAACTATGGGGATCCGCTCAAAGGGGAAATACGGGAAGGGGGATGGCTTGAAGATACTTGTCGATTGGTTCCGCCATCCGGCATCCATCCAGTACCTTCTCTGACTCCTGCAACTTGCACTATCTCCAGCCCACCAATGGGATACCTTACCAGTCAACTTTGGTTAACCAGAGTCGATAGGCTAGAGCATCGACCGAGATTTCCTGTCTTATAAAAGGATCCAGCTTGCCCCCCTCCCGCTCATCCTCAGTTTCCACGTTTGCCTTGTGTACTGTAATCACCCCCCTCCCCCTTTTTGAGAGTCCTCTCCTCCGTTCATCATATCCCACTGAGACCTGAATCATCTTGAATATGGACTCACAAGAAAATGAAAAGCCCAGGTCTAGTACCGAAGGGCCGGTCAACAGCAATAACAACAATGACAATAGCAGCAGTAACTATAACGACAACAGCAACAACATCAGCAGTGACAACAGCCATCATGTCAGCAGAAGCAACACCAACAATAATAATCTGGCCCAGTTTGAGTCTATTCGACCTGCTTCGTTAGCTCGGCGTCCCACGAATGCCTTGTCTCGTAGTTCTACTAAGGAGACAGCTGACCCGCAACTGGATATCAACTTGCCCTACCGAACATTATCCCAAGGTGCCGACCTCTCCGAATATATTCATGAAACACCGACCGGCCATATTCCCGGGCCTGTCGACCCGAGTGGCGAGCACCACTACAAGCTCGTCACATTCACCCACGATGATCCGGAGAACCCGAAGAACTGGTCCAAGGGTTACAAGTGGTACTGTACCATGGTTGTGGCTGCGACTTGTTTCGTTGTGGCGTTTTCATCCAGTGTTGTCACCGCTGATATCGTAGGCGTGGACGACACTTTCCATGTTAGCGAAGAGGTTGGTTTGTTGACTGTCTCGCTGTTCGTTGTCGGTTTCGGTGTTGGTAAGTTACAGTTCAAAAACCACGCAAACGTGAGGTGTTACTAAACGTCGATTAGGACCAATGGTGTTTGCTCCGTTGTCCGAAATTTTCGGAAGACAGGTTATCTACGCCTCTACGTTATTAATCGCCGTTATCTTCGTCGTCCCCGGCGCCGTTGCACAAAATGTTGGTACTATATTGGTTGCCCGAGCTATCGACGGTATTGCTTTTTCCGCACCCATGACATTGGTCGGAGGTACTCTGGCAGATCTTTGGAAAGCCGAGGAGAGAGGTATCCCCATGGCTGCCTTCTCCGCCGCGCCTTTTATCGGCCCCGCAAGTAAGTTAACACCCGTCTTCCCGAAGCCTTACTCAGAACCTTCAGTCGCTGACTCATGGTCACAGTTGGACCACTCGCCGGTGGTTTCCTGTCGGATGCTTCCGGCTGGCGTTGGCTGTACTGGATTCATATGATCATGGCTGGTGTTATGTGGCTTCTGATTACCTTCACCATGCCCGAGACCTATGCGCCAACCATCCTAGCGAGACGAGCCAAAAAGCTCCGCAAGGAGACTGGCGACCAGGATTGGGTCACGGAACAGGACATCGACAAAAGACCTATGGGCGATAGACTACGCGTCTTCTTGATCAGACCTTTTCAACTCCTATTTACCGAACTGATCGTCTTGCTCATGAGTTTATACATGTCCGTGCTCTACGGTCTGCTGTACATGTTCTTCGTCGCGTACCCCATCATTTTCCAGGAAGGCAAAGGATTTTCATCCGGTATTACCGGTCTCATGTTGTAAGTAAAAGCCGAAACTCGGACAATCGGATCAATTGCTGACATGATGATCGCAGCATTCCGCTAGCCATTGGTGTCGTATTATCGGCAGTGTGCGCTCCATTTGTGAATTGGCACTACAAGAAGCTCATCGCCAAGTATCATGGTCGCATGCCGCCGCCGGAGCTACGTCTCGTCCCCATGATGGCATCGTGCTGGTTCATCCCGGCCGGTCTGTTTATCTTCGCGTGGTCTTCATACCCGGAAATAAGTTGGTGGGGCCCGGCCATGGGTGGTTTCGCCGTCGGTTTTGGTTTCATCTTCTTGTATAACAGCGCCAACAACTACCTGGTCGATACATACCAGCACGCGGCCGCGTCGGCCCTCGCGGCCAAGACGTGTATCCGATCGTTCTGGGGTGCCGGTGTCGTGCTGTTCACCAATCAAATGTACGACACTCTCGGTTACCAATGGGCTAGTTCGCTCCTCGCCTTCATCGGTCTCGCCTGCTGCGCCATCCCATTCCTGTTCTGGTTTTTCGGCGAGAAGATTCGTCAGCGGAGTAAATACGCCTACTCCGGCGACGACGACGATGAGAAGCAGGATACTGCGGTTGACAATTCCAGCGCCGAGGAAAACCCTCAGTTGGACGATGAAGAAGCCCAGAGGCGAAACGCGTAAGGAGCTGTGTCAGCAGCTCCTAAGCACAACTTTTCTTCGTGATTAAAAAAGAATCATTTACTAGGAGCGTTCTTATTGGTTCGTTTCTCAGAAGAGGAGGTGTAGGTCTCACTCTCACGGGATCTGGAGAAGATCCGGAGCATTTGCATAAAGAGCTCTAATCACTCGGAAGGGAGCAGCACACGCCGCCTCGTCCTGGACATAAAGGTACTACTAGAGGAGGTAATCCACAAATGCATTGTCGGCGTTGGATGCTTTCATAGAACTGTCGGAGCATTGATTCCCCTTCGGTTTTGGAAAAAGGGGGCGGCATTAATGGAGGGTGTCCTGTTATCGAGATACCTCATGCGTTAGAACTTAGATACCTTTTAGATATGCTGCAACATAATTGGCTAATACATAAAAAACTGTTGGTTTACATATGCTCGGCTTTCGGCTATACCTATTTGTGAACATTGATGCTACAGGTAGCTAGATAGCCAATTGTCGGCACTGGCCTAAATAAGCTGTTGATATAAGCCGCAGTAATACAATTTCTTAGGAGGTATGATACATCTCGCAGAGGAAACTAGACCATAATATCGAAGCCAACTTCAGTAGTAGCCAATTCATGCTACCATACTCTAGTTATAACGAGAATTAAGCCATCTGTACATAACTCTAGGTATTCGTGTATATTCTACATCAACACACCTCTATCAGCGGCGTCCTAGAACGCCTTTAATATTATACTCAAATATACACCCCTAAGACCCTCAAAATCCCCACCGGTCGACCCACAGCTTCACCCACTCCGTATTCACCGGCTTCAGGGCCCGCGCCGTCGGGCTAGCCGCCAATAGATTATCCACCTGCCACTCGTAGTCGTCCTCGCCGCCCCCGCCGCCACCCCCGTCTTCCCCTTCACCATTGACCGCCGCGCCGCCCTCATCCGCCACCGCGGCCCGCTTGCCGTTGCCGTTGACGCTGGCGGCCGGCGGGACCAGCGACCGGTAGAAGTCCAGCAGCTTGACGGCCGGGTTGTCCTCGGCCGCAGTCTTCCGCGCCGCCCGGTCGTGGCTGCTGTGCTCGAGCCGCTCGATCCAGTCCGCGAGCGGCGTCACGTCCGCCGCCACCGCCGGCCGCAGGGCCGGGAGCAGGGAGGCGAAGTCTACGGGCGTCGGGTTCACGAGGTTGTACACGCGGGCGCCCCCACCCGCTTCCGCATTCCTGCTATTGTTATTGTTGTTGCTGCTGTCGTTGTTCACGTCGTCCACGACCTCCAGTATCATCTTACTCAACTCGTCGACCGGCACCCACTCGACGCGGCTACTAGTACCCAGGGTCCGCGGCACCACACCTAAAAACTTGGCGCTGCGCACCAGCGACGGGAACCACTCCCACCGGTTCCACGTGCCCCCCAGCGCCACGGGCCCGGCCACCTGGCCCACGCGCAGGACCGCGGCCCGCCGCCCCGTCGCCCGCGCGTACGCGTCCAGCAGCCGCTCGCCCACGTACTTGGACCGCGCGTACCCCTGCCTCAGCACCAGCCGCGACGGGTCCGGCAGCACGGCCTCGGGCACCGAGCGCGCGGCGCCCATGGCCGCCGATATGCTCGACACGAAGAATATCGCCGGCTTCCTGCTCCCGTTGTGCGCGAGCTCCAGCAGGTTCGCGACGCCCGCGACCGACGGCTCGAACGACTTCAGGGGGAGCAGGAAGTTGACCGGCCACGCGTTGTGGATGATGTCCGTGGCCTCCGCCAGCAGGGTGTCGTAGTCGTCGGGCTTCAGCCCCAGGTGCGCCGCCCCGAAGTCGGGCACCGTCAGGAAGACGACGCGGCCGCCGGCCTCCTGGGCCGGCGGCAGGCCGCGCGATTTCAGGGCCGCGGCCTGCTTCGCGGGGGCGTCGGGGGCCCGGTTCAGACAGAAGACGCGGCGGACCCGGGTCGGGGGCAGCGCCTGCAGCGCCGCCAGCAGGTACGTGCCGAGCGAGCCCGTGGTGCCCGTCAGCACGACGGAGCGCGGGACGCGCGGGCTCGCCGCGAGCGGCAGGTACCTGTCCAGGATATCCGCGACGCCGCCGTCGAGTGCCTCGACGCTGTTAACACCGCCGTCATCACCGAGCAGGTACGCGGAGAGCTTGGCGGCGAGGGCGGCGGCGGTGGTGGCGCTGTACATGAAGCCGATGTTGAGGCCGCGCAGGTCGTCCTCGGGGATGCCGTAGTTGCGGAGGGCGGCCTTGAGGCGGGATATGGTGATGGTGACGCCGTTGGAGTCGAGCCCGCGCGCGAACACGTCCGTGTCGGCGCGCACGTCGGCGTCGTCGAGGGCCTGCTGGAACAACTGCGTGAGGACGGGGGCTAGCCCCTCGGCCGTGACCGACGCGACGGGGTCGAGGTCGTTGACGAGGACGCCGCTCTCGACGCGCTCGTACAGCGCGTCGATCTCGTCCTCGTACGCCTGCAGCGTGAGCTGGCGCTGTATGGTGCCCTTGCCCGCGCGCAGGAACGGCTTCCCGCGCGCCGCGAACAGGACGAGCTCGCGCGGGATCTGGCCGAACTTGGGGGCCGTCCCGTTGGCCTCGCGGATCCGGGGCCACAGCTCCTCGAGGGCGGCGTGGGCCTGCTCCTCGGTGCGCGGGACCCGGTCCTCGTGCAGCTCTATTAGCAGGCACAGGCGGAAGCGGTGGGAGCCGCCGACGATGACGCCGCGCACGTCCGGGTGCGAGGACACGACGGCCTCGAAGTCGGACGGGTCCATCTTGTACCCGTTGGCCATGGCGACCCAGTTGTCGGTGCGGCCGCGGAAGCGCCACCAGCCCTTCTGGCCCGGCACGGGCGCGAACAGGTCCTTGGTGCGGTACTCGCCCTCGAGGTCGGGGTAGGACAGCCAGAAGGAGTACAGGCGCTGGACGGCCTCGGTCTTGGGGAACACGAGCTCGTACAGGCCAGGGAACACCTCCTCCATGCGCTGGCCGACGTCGACGAAGCGGAGGGCGTCCCAGTTCTCCGAGTCGGGCGAGTAGTCCATGTGCAGCAGCGCGCCCTCGGTGCTGCCGATGAAGGAGTACAGGTGCGGCGTGGCCTTGGCGACCTGCGCGCCCAGCACCGGGTTGATGGGGCCGCCCACGTAGCCGACGTGTTTCAGGCGGGCCAGCACCTCGAGTCCGGGAGGGTAGTTGAGCATGTTCTCGATGGGCACCGGCGGGCAGATCAGGCTGTTCGCCCCGGTCTGGATGATGGCCGCCGTGATGGTGGCCGGGATGATGGGCAGGTCCGGGTGCAATAGGATGGCCGTCATGTCGGCGACCAGCGACACCATGGTCAGGTACATGGCGCCGGCCTACTGAGTTAGAGACGACAATGCCACTTGAGAGATGAGTAAAAAAAACTTACATGAGATTGCGACCCGACGATGACGACGTCGTGGTCAGCGAGCGTACTACATGTCGGTCTTTCCACGTGAGCCCCTGGCGGGAGCACAGCCTTATCTAAGGGAGAAAAGAGGCATTCGAAATGGGCGTGCGTCCACCATATCGGCTTGGGATGACCTGGTACGTGTGAGAAGCTTGTTACATTGACTGACTGTATAGTTTGATGATGAATGGAAGTCGAGTCAACCTCTTGTACCGCGCATGGTGGCTGTTGCATATGACGCCACAAGGAATAGTCACATAGGTACGAAAAGGAGGACCAGAAGAAAAGGAAAGAATAAAAGAAAGCAAGCAATATCTAACCTGAAGTTCCCGACGTATGTAGGCCCATAAACCGCTTATGCTTGATCTCCTCGTACGTATGGTTAAAGGGGTAGTCCGGCACGGGTTCCGGGGACAGGATATCCTGCAGCGACAGGCCCGGCCGCGCCGTCACGGTCGAGCCGGCCTGGCCGATGAGGTCCGCGAGCGTGCCCGAGGACTCGGGCCCGTAGAGCATGTGCTTCGCGCCGACGCTATCGAACAGCCGGAGGTTGGCGGGGATCCGGTTGCTCAGGGACGGGAACACGGCGACCTTGCCGGTCTTCATGGCGGCGATGGCCCATATTATGTACCGCACGTCGCTCTGCGACATCCAGATGAACGTCTCCTCGTCCGCCGCGAGGTTCTCGGCCAGGAACCAGGCGGCCCTGTTGACGGCATTGTCTAGGACGGCGAACGTTACTTCGACGGGATCGCGGTCTGGATGACTAATTTTGATAAGGGGGCGTGTCTGGTTTATCCTCCTCTTCACCACGTGGGGGATGAGCTCGTGGAAGCCAGCCATAGCTTACGAGAGGCACGACTGGAATGTGGGAAAAAGGGGGGTATGAAAACGTGCTACTACGGACTATGGGCTATGTGCTACGAAGGCTAGCAGAGAGAAGCCACCAAAACATCCCCTTTCCGGCGCCTTTAACCACGGCTATGTTTTTCTATTATATGCCTCAGCGCAACACAAAAAGGTCCTCTTCCGTCACACCATCCTTCCCCCCCTAAAGAGCTGAGGCTCGGAATAAACATTCTTTGTTGCAGTTTGTGCCGCTCTTTCATTTCGCGAGGAAGCTTGGGAAGCAAGGGCCATTCCTTCTACGACGTACCGGGGTATATCATGCATACAATCCTCTCCCCCTTATCGTTGCCTATTATGTACAGGAGCGGCGCCCAGATTTATACGATTCGAGCGTCCGTATGTAACCCTAGGACTATACATACGCACGCTATGGGCAAACATGTTGAGTGCGTGGGATCCTTTGTGCCCTCGAGCTCGAAGATTGCCCTAGCAAATGCCGAAGTGACCCCCATCTAATCCTTACCAGGACCGGAACGGACCGACCAAGGGTTGTAAATCAACCTCGGGCTAACCGTGTAGGTATATCTTCTATGTGTCAGGGGACAAAGGGTCGGTATTCGTTGGGGAGGCGTACCTAAGTATAATCTTAAGGACACCACCAGGTCCTTTGTGCGACATACATAGGCGGATCACATCAGAGATATCAGATCAGTATCTGTAGGGCCAAAAGCAGTGCAACGTGAGAACAGGAGATGGCTGCAACTCTGGGAATAATCAAGGAAATAAGCGAAGGAATGGTGTTGCATGCGCGTTCGAGGTTGCAATAAGGATTTCCTGTACCTAGGAATGGAAGGAGATGGTTCGGAAATATGATTTTCCTTTCGGGGCCCCCTAGCATCTCGGTGAATGAATTCCATGAGACTGTGATACCTTGATAACGATGGCCTTTTACAACGAACGGTTTTGTCCAATGAGGCTCTCAAGATGCCGATCGAACTCACATCCGAAAAGGAGCTCCTATAAATCCGAGGCTCATAGCCTGAAGGATCAACGCCCGTACGTAACCGATTTATAAAGGAGTGGTATTCGCACTTTACAATATCACGTCTTATGGCGACCTACTACCTGAACCCCTAGGACTGTATCTTTTGAGTTAGCGTGGAACGCATATCTGTTGCAACGGTAGTAGGCCACCCGCATAAAATAGGTTATTCGCATGATATCACGATATCACATCCGCCCGGCATATATTGTGATTAGATATAAATCTTCAACCGTGACGGCGATCAGGGATAACGATGTTCGCAAAGTCGAGGCGTTCTTTTCTACTATTCCAGATTGTTTCTCGTACCGGCGATAAACGGAATAATGGTTATTTTCAGCATTCTGTCGAGATGTTAGAAAGAAAGCATTCCAACGTTAAAAATCACTATGTCCTCGTTTAGATCAAGTGCGGCGGCCCCTCGTAAGACTCTTCACGCTTCTCATGTGTTCGTAAAAAGACGAAATCATCATCGAATTTTCGTAAGCATTGCCGTGGTGGTCTAGTTGTCTAGTGGCATTGAAGAGCCATCGCCATCTTCTTGCCCATGCTCATTTCCCTCCACGCAAGCCCGTCCCGATGCCTCAAAAGGCAAACTGCGCAAATGCGCGAACCATGTTCCTAATGACAAACCGACAACTCCATTTCCGCAATCGCGTCGATGATGCTTGGCCCAGAGAGATATCGTGGTAGGGAAAAGTGACAACTGGGAAACCGTTCATCGGTGCTAGAGGTATAGTGTTAGTTCCGTTCGGTTGTGGACCATTCTCCTACGAGGAGCGTCTAGTATCGCTGGGAATCGTACCTTGACGAAGCCAATGTCGGCAGACTTCTCACGAAAGCATTGACGGCAGATGTTAAGACCGTACTTGCGAATCAGACCAGCCTTGTGGGTGCAGACGCGGCTGTTAGGGTGACGAATGTTAGCTGCTATCCCTCCCCGTTCGATACCTCCAATCCGTAACGTACCAGGAGCGAGAGCCCTTGCCGTAGGTTCGCGGGCGCGAGTTCCAGACGGATTCGTGAGACATGTTGGCGAATGTGTTGTTGCGATGACGATATCACGAACGGTCGAAATGTTTTGGGGTTCGGGTTGCTGGAAGACTATCGGCTGGCTTGGTGAGAAAAGTTTGGCGAGGTTTTTTGGTGAGTTGAGAAATTGTGTGTGGCTCGGATCAGGGTTGCAGGGATTGTGGTCAGGTACGTACTTTTGTGGGGGAGAATCTTCTTTTCCGAAGAATTAGCGCCCCAGTGCCCCCTAAAAGCTTTTGCCACCTTCTGGTCTTGGCACTTGAAACAAACGCCACACATTTCTTATCGATAATAAATTGCCTGGTTTCACCCTTTATCCAGAATCTTTAGCGTAAGAGCTTGGTATGCTAGTATGATGCAGCCCGCCCGCCCGCATCTCAATGCAAAGTGGCATCTTCTACCTTGTATTTCAAAGCATTTCATTACCCTACCAACCTAAACGTTACGATAATAATATACCCTTTTTTCTCTCCTCCGCCAGCTTGAACACCTTCCTCTCTGGTGTCTCACATCGTACCATTGTGTCTTTTTACTGCAACCACCCGTGCGGCATCGTCTCTTGTTTTATTGTGAGACAAGCAAGTAACAATGGTTCTTATCAAGAGCTTCGTGCTCACCGGCCTCGCTGCCGTCGTCGCCGCCAAGTCTGCCGTCCTCGACCTCATCCCCTCCAACTTTGATAGCGTTGTCCTCAAATCGGGCAAGCCTACTCTCGTCGAGTTCTTCGCCCCCTGGTGTGGCCATTGCAAGAACCTTGCCCCCGTTTACGAGGAGCTAGCTCAGTCATATGCTACCTCGAAGAGTGTCCAGATCGCCAAGGTAGACGCCGATGCCGAGCGGGACTTGGGCAAGAGATATGGCGTCCAGGGATTCCCTACGCTCAAGTGGTTTGATGGCAAGAGCGACAAGCCGGTCGATTATGATGGTGGCCGAGATCTAGAGAGTCTCACCAAGTTCATATCAGACAAGACTGGTGCCAAGGCCAAGAAGAAGCTGGAGATGCCTAGCCAAGTGAACATGTTGACGGACGCCAGCTTCAAGGAGATTGTCGGTAGCGACAAGGATGTATTTGTTGCATTCACCGCCCCGTGGTGCGGTCGTACGTATTACCCAATGCGGCTGACGATTTACTCGTTATGCTAACATTCAATAGACTGCAAAGCTTTGGCTCCTACCTGGGAGACCCTTGCTGAGGATTTCGTCAACGAGCCCGTCGTGATCGCCAAAGTTGACGCCGAGGCTGACAACAGCAAGGCCACCGCTAGCGAACAGGGCGTTACCTCCTACCCGACTATCAAATTCTTCCCCAAGGGCTCGACCGAGGGCGAAGCTTACAATGGCGGTCGAACCGAGAAGGACCTTGTCGAGTTCCTCAACGAGAAGACCGGAACCCATCGCGCTGTTGGTGGTGGCCTCAACGCGATTGGCGGTACCATCGATATTCTGAACCACATCGCCATCAAGTACGCTGCTGGTACCGACAAGCTAGCAGACCTCGCGGCTGAGGCTAAGAAGACCGCCGCTAGCATTGCTGAGGATGCGCAATACAAGTACGCTAAATACTACATCCGGGTGTTCGACAAGCTGTCGGAGAACGAGGGCTACGTTGCGAAGGAGGCGGCGCGTCTGGATGGCATCATTAAGAAGGGTGGCCTTGCCCCCGCCAAGTTGGATGAGTTGCAAAGCAAGAGCAACATCCTCAAGCAATTCCTCCAGCAGGTCGCAGAGAAGGTTACCGGTAAGGACGAGCTATAGTCTCCTGAATTGGGTTGAATCTTGAGCAGGCGTGTTATAACGAATTACCAATAAATTTGTCTTTAATCGTTGATATTAATTGTTGATGTTAATGGTTGTGTGTACTATGTATTATCGCATAGAACCAATTCGTTATGTCCCATGTTTCCCATCTGTGTAGACAGCCAATATGTAAAACTCCCCAACACCGTGCAATGCTCGTAATGATTCCAAGTACCCAATCCAATCTTCATCGTAACCCCTTATTTAGGGTTTTGGTGTAGTTTCAGTGCCGTTCTCGTTGCCAGTTCGGAGGGCCGCCTCGAGAGTATCTAGTCGTCGCGACATCTCGTCCACTGGTTCATCGGTATTAGATCTAAGGGGTAATATATATATCGCGTCTTGATAGAGTTGATCTTACTCTTTGCGAAAATCACGCTAGATACCCCGTCGAACTTGGTCGAAAGCGATTCTAGCAGCTCCTCGACCACTGTCGTCAGCTCGTCCGAGCCCTAGATTGGTTTATGTCAGTCCTAGGCTCCGAGCACACCTCGGTGCGACAACGGATGGCTCTTACGTTGGCCGTGGCTTTGTTCGAATCTTCGGCTTTCTTGGCAGACGACATCTTGTTTGATCGCCAGATCAACTGACGAGAGCTAGGCTATCTAAGGGAGGTATGTATTGTATGTCCTTCTAGAGATAGACGTGTGGCGCTTAGTCGTCTCGGGACCGATAATCGCGGCGCGTTGAAGTTATGAAATTTGTTGTGTACAAATGCATACAATGGATAAGTTACCATTTTCTGCATTTTCTACATAAGACTCCCACGGCATTGCATTATCGATAAGAGCAACCTTGAGTATTTCTGGTCCGTGCACCCAAGCTTAGTATAGCAACGCCCAGAACGCCCCAAAGGTCATGTCGTAGGTCGCATTTAATGATGTTAGATGCCTTCCAACACCACACAGTCACCTATTATACCTAACAAGATACCCGAATCCATTCTCTACAGGAGAATCTCTCTAAAAAAGAGGTCTCAGGGAATATGTGTTCCGATTAAACCGTAAACACAATGGAAATAATCCATTACTATGCGTCCGCCGCAAGATAACGCACGCGCCATCTTCCTCATCATCCTCATATTCTGGCTTGCCACAAGTCCAGACTCGGGACCGGGGCTCATCGCAGGCCCAGCCTTAATCAAGAGCCGCGTCGCTCGACAGCGACAAGCCCTTGGCGTTCTAAATAGCACACAATGGGGCGACTTCGCTCCGCGCCTTTCCGATGACCCTCCAGAGACCGAGCCCAAGTACTTGAATCTAACCGGCTTTCGAGAAGAGGATGGCTATGTCTGGGAAGACCTCAAGCGCTTCAAGGACAGGTGCGAAGAATGGAGTAAAAATGCTGTAGGGATTCCCGAGGCTGCCGAGCCCGTCTGGCAGAACGCGACGGGTGTGGTACACGGCTCGTGGCAGCGGATCAATGCATCCTTGCCGAGATACCATTCGAGCTACAACCTGAGCGCCATCAGCCCCAGCGTCTCGTGGGCTGCACCAAACTCTGATTGGGGCAGGAATGTCACCGGTGCAGAGGGGAAAATCATGGTGCGCATCGAGGACAACGAAGATGACGAAACGGAACCCGACAAAATAGACAAATTAATACTGGATAAGGCCGAGATCAAGGCTCGGCAGGTGTCGGGTACTATTAATATTGACGATATCGAAGGCACCGGGAGCGGCTGGGAAATGCGACTACACGGTGTTCATTGGCCTCGTCAAGGGGCCATGCTTCTCACCACCACGAGCGAGAAATTCGCTGGCGTCTTCGGTTTGCCTCATCTTACCACCCGCCCAGACTTCTTCGAATCTAGCCAGGCGTTGCTGAACAGAAGTCTTGACAAGGCTCTGGAGCAGAAAGAGCGACATACCCTCCTGATTGAACCCTGGACTTCCACTTTGGACGCGCCGAGTGAGGCTTGGAACCCAACACTCCACTGCGAATACTTGCTTTACGTCCAGATACATCCTCTAGATCAAGATATATTGGGTGTACAACCCAGCCTCACGGGCCCGGAAAATGTTGCAAAGGCTATCCAGGATGTGGAGGATGAGCTTCGTTTCCCTCAAGGCACTGGCCATCGGAGCATACCGCGACTTCAGATGTCGGCTGTCTTATTCTCCCCTGATTGTGCATTCTTTCTTGAAACAAAAGGTCCACCAGCGTTTGCGCCGGCCGACGGAATACATCTAGTCGGTGTCAAGCAGGAGATCTTTCTCTATAGCGTTAGCACGTTTCTTTTAGGCCTTGCCGTGATCATATTCGGACAGCTTCAGTTGCTGAAAATGCAGATGAGGGAGACTTCCACGCCCTCGACCTTGGGTCGTGTGAGTTTCAACACCTGCTGCATGATGTTGCTTGCCGACGGCATGCTATTTACCGGTGCCGCTGCGTGGAGTTTCTCGGCGTCTACCACCTTACTGCCGTCTCTTGCTATTACATGCGTCTCTCTTTTATCTATGACCATTGAGACATTCTTCCTGGCTGAGATCCACAAGGTGCAAGAGCCTGAATGGCGACGACAAGAACGGGAGAGGGAACGACAGAACGCTCCCGCAAATACGACGGAGACAGCAAATCCACCTAATCGTCAGACTCCTGCGAACACGACTCCTCTTGTTTCAACCACTCCTCCCATCATTATTCCTTCAGACCAGGACATTGATGCGGAAATTGCCGAAGTCGAAACCAATAACGCTAATGCCACCCTTCCTGCTCCGGCAACCGCTGCGACTGCGACCCCAAGTGCGCAGACTCTTAGAGCACAACTGAGCAACACATTTGGTAGCCTATTGTTCCTTGGTATATGCATCCTCTTCCTGAGTCTCGCCGCAGCGAGCTGGCGTCCCAGCATCCGCGCCGCGTACTTCAACACCCTCCTCTTCGGCTACCTCTCGCTCTGGGTCCCGCAGATCTACCGGAACGTGCACCGCAACTGCCGGCGGGCGCTCTCGTGGCGCTTCGTCGTCGGGCAGTCGGTGCTCCGCCTGCTCCCCATCGCCTACTTCTACGTCGTGCCGGGCAACTTCGCCTTCGCGGAGCCCGACTGGACGGCCTTCTGCGCGCTCGCCGGCTGGCTCTGGGTCCAGATCTGGGTGCTGGCCGCGCAGTCGGTGCTCGGCCCGCGGTTCGGCGTGCCCAGGGGCTGGATGCCCGAGGCCTGGGAGTACCACCCGGTGCTGCGCGAGGACAACATCGAGGCGGGCGGGCTGCCGATCGGGCTCGTGCTGTCGACGCCGAGCAGCCCGACCTCGTCGCTGGAGCGGGTACGGACGGGCGAGGAGGGCAGGGATAGAAAGCGTACCAACAGCACTACCACCAACACGCACGTCATCGACTGCGCCATATGTAGAGAGGTGCTCGAAGTGCCGGTCGTGAGGGCCGGGTCCGACGACCCGACGGCCGGCGGCGTCAGCGGCGTGCTCGCCCGGCGCGCCTACATGGTGACGCCCTGCCGCCACATCTTCCACAGCGCCTGCCTCGAGGGCTGGATGCGGTTCCGGCTGCAGTGTCCCATATGCAGGGAGGAGCTGCCGCCGCTGTGATGATTTTTTTATGTAAATATATATATACCTAGGTAGGCATATTGGACGGGAGATTTCGGGGGTGAGACGTTGAAATAGAATTGATACGCATACATACCTAAGGTATGTGAAACTTGAAAGATGTCTTCCGGGGCGTGTGAGCTATATGTGGTAGGGTTTTTGGTGTTTTTGAGCTGTCTGTTTGGCTTATCTGTGTGTCCGGCTTTGGGTATCTGCCTTGGCTAGGTGCCTGTCTATACGAGTGCTGTTTCTGGAATACTCGTTAGGTATAGGCGAAAATAGGAAGGATAAGTAAGATTAGAAATCGAGTTTAGGAGCCATGCGGTCCATTCAGCGTGTCTCCTAAGTAGGTATTCTATGGAATCTCTAGGCCGTGACACTCCGGCCATCTGGCCCTTTTATGAAGGACTGACCGTACCGGTCTGTTGATATGGCTCTCCTTCGCAAGTCAGTCGAAGGCAAGAGCGGAGTTCAAGAGCACCAGTATATAAATTCACGTGGCAAGCACTCTCCGGGCAGGTATATTCAAGCTCATCGCCATACTTGATGATGTTGACACCATTCAACCCCCCATGTTAGAATATCAATACCTATACTCGCCATTGGGCCACAGCAGAAGCACATTTCCAAGCTCCTCCGTCCCACATCGCCAATGTCTAGATTCCAAGACTAGAGCTTCGTCAAGGGAGTCAGCATCTCAACCTCTAGGCACAACAGGTCGCTACTAGATGCATTTCCGCCATATGACCACGAGTTGAATTAAGAATGTCCTACGAATACGTGGCAAGATCTTTTTGATATACTATTCTCGCGGTATGTAAGCTACTAGCTAGAACCGCGAAATGAGTCTTGGGTTACGACCGCAGCATATATATAGATGGAGATGCGGTAAACCTCCATAGAAAATTGTAGACACAACAGTATGTGAATAAAAAGGGGAGGGAGTCTTCGTAGCCCACCTCGCAAACAGCACCTAGCAGCTCCACTCCATAGGACCCAGCCCAGCACCGTACGCACACACTTATACAGTGTTCATAGTAAAAATAATTGGAAGAGACAAGAGAGAGAGAAAAAAGGAAACTTGACAGCGGTGGGACTTGAACCCACGCGGATTGCTCCATGAGGAATTAGATGCTAAGGTGACCTTAACCTCACGCCATAACCAACTCGGCCACACTGCCCTTAATATTCCATCCTTCTTCCACTATGACGAACGCACGTTTGCCTAGGTATATATCCTACGCATCTAGGTACGTACGTCACCAAACTGATGAAGGAACAAGAGCAAACATGAGAATGCCTCATAGCAAAGGCTCGACTCGTCGTCTTATTAGATACGGCACGCCCAATTCCCATCGCATGCCTACTCCATCCATACCTTGTAGATAGACAAGCTATAGGAGTACGAGCTCCTTCGCGAATAGCTTCCTCCCCAACTAGGAAGGAGACGTAGGTAGTAAAAAAAAGAACAAACATGGGGTCCCCGAGAGCAAACACTAGTCGGTAGCGAGAGGCATGTAGGATGGCTCTGTGTAGATAGGTAGTTGTTCTGGAAGCCCCCTAGCCTCGTGGGTAGAAACACACATACACACACGGAAGACTCCAAAAATAGCCACGAGACACAAATGCAGCAAGCCTTTATTCATTATCGCAATACGATAGGCGAGGGCAGAGCAAAAATTTGGACGAGCAGGGAGTCGAACCCTGGGCTTCTCGCATGCAAAGCGAGCACTCTACCACTGAGTTACACGCCCCTAGCTGGAAAGGTCTTAAGCAGTGAAGGTGACTAACCCGACTAGTAACTTGACGGCCCTAAGATTAGCTATAACCAATCAGTCGCATTTTCAATATCTTGTTTGATGTCAACTCCATATACTGTCTCATCAATCTCTATTCTAACATAATAATAGCTAGATACCTATCAGCCTTACTTACGTTGAACATTATACCACAAGATAACGCTCCTCGATAATGTTCAATTGCGGTAGCTTACTGTGTCACGGGCTTCCTCATTTTGGGCGGAGCTAATGCAGGTACAATACAGCGGCCGACCTTTGGGCATTTTGTCCATTTTCCCCAGCTTTCTTTTCGATCCAGCTTCCTTTCTAATCGCCAAGCTAGGACGCATACATGTAGGTAGGTGAGCATACCTATCCTTAACGTGAAACATTCGACCAGCCGGCAAACTACGAAACCATCTGCTTATAGCTGCTGAAGACCTGGTAACGATTGCGTTCACCGAAACAAACTTTATGGCTGTGTGACCTGTAGGCGAAGCGCCACTTTGCGCTGTGTTGCTAGTCATGCATCTCGAGGCGGCGGCACAGCGTCACAGAAGCGCGCGCACTCTAAATTGCAGTACTGAGGCTCAGCCGCGATGCCAATTAGTATCAAACTATGAAGGGGGAAACAAACTTATCCCAAGGATTTGTTTCTATACAGACCTTCCCGCTCTAGCCGTGGGGGAGGAAAAAGCGAATGCAGAGTCCCCTTTTCGCGTCGGTAGGATCGATAGAGTCGAGCTGTTGCGGAAGGTCAAACAAACTTCAACTCGGCGACTTGACAGGATCCCCCAAAGCAAATACACAGGGCGTGATGATTTGTTTCAGAAACACACAAAAAGGAAGTGCCGCATTCGTACCGCAAGAAACGATATCTTGGGTTCTAGATTTCGCCGGCCCCCCCTAGCTCTCCGCAAAGGGCCGACGGAAGGATGAGGCGGTGCCATTATTGCTGCTGCACCTGCACGCACTCAACGCTTTGAAGAGACGACGTATGCCGACTCAATGCCTACTGCGTGCTGCGTACTAAACCGGCAAGGGGTCGAAGATACGGCAGATAGCAGCTCTATTCTAGGACACGTACATCCTGGAAGCAACAAAGCCGGCAGATGAACCGGAAGTTGGCCCAGCCCGATATAGCTTCCAACGAGCTTTATTTGTCCTCTTCTGCTTTTCGCCCGCAAGCACTGCGTCGGCGCAAAATGACTGGTAAGCAATCGCAAGCTCCAAGTCTAAGTCTAAAATCGTATGTAAGCGGCCTTGAATCATGATGATCTCGTGAGCTTTTACGCCGTGTCGTGCGGGTAACACAGCCTCAACTGACAGGCTTATTATTAGAATCGGTTTGCCATTCCGACCCCACAAAGCAACTCGCCTTTTGACATGCATGCAGCTTTGTGCGCCGCCAGAGTCCCAAAGTTCCAAGGTTCGACCGTCCCTTACTGTAAGCATCTCAGGTACGACTTCTCGTCCGGAGATAAGGGGTGCCTCGATGGTTGTTTGCAGAGGGACCTTTAAGCCAGGGAGCCATTGGAAGGAGAAGCGAGCTTACGTATGTATTTCGTTTTAGCCCGCCGTCTGAAAATTCAGGGTCCAAACTCTGCGGCTGAGAAAGGTTGCCCTGGATTGGCCCCTTGGCGGGATAAAACAGTAGCCTTTTTGCGAGAGGCACACGTCCAGATTCGGACTTGTGCCTTTGAGGTTGTCGCATTTCTGAATGCGACGGCGATGGTGTTCCCCTCGTAGTAAGCAGTTAGCTACCTAGGTAGGCTCACGGCTTGAGACGTTCTTATCTTGGGAGGAAGTGAGCTTTGCTAGCTTGCAACCTGGTCTCGTGGACGAACCATGGAGCTTAAAGCCGTGCCTCGAAACAACGTACACGTGCTGGTCGCGCGAGGAAGGAAGCTTAGCAAGAGCTAAAGAAGGTCGATCATCCTGGGAAACATGAGGGCTCCATCTCAATAATTCTCAGAACAAAATGCTTGATGGTAGAACATAAGGCATAAAACAAAAAGTGGATGTTGCCATGTGCTACGCAAGGGAAGTTATTTTAAGATTATGATCGCATGCCAGATTCGTAGCGTATTATTATGTCGAGACAGGGGCGGGTTTCTGGTGATACGATCGAACGTCAGCATCAACGTAATATCTAGTCGACTAGTACAAAAGCTCCTCGTTGTGCATAACTGTCGACTGCAAGGTATTCGAATGCAGGTGACAACGTACGTATGTATTACTGGCAAACGAACATGCGAACTTGGCAAGCAGAAGCTGACGATGTCATTTCCTATTGATTAGGGTGGCTGGTGTGTTGGTGTCAGTGAGTTGTGAATTGACGAGCGATAATCGCAGAGATCCGCATTGATCTACACTGCTAGGATTGGAATACACGATCAACTTTATTGTGCATCGCCGTAGACTATCGAGCCTTCGATCTTGGGTTTATGTAAATCAGCTGATTCGTAGCTGAAGGGATGAGGAACTGAAGCTGGATTGGATCTCCCATCATGTACATTCAGCTTGTAGTTTGTAGCTCTGTTTGTCTGTAGCTTGTCACGTCAGAGTTCGTCAGAGTTCGTGGGATGCAATTTTTAGAAATGCGATCACCCTAAGATCCCAGGCAAAGATGCAGAGATCCAGGGCAAAGACCGGGATTAAGGTTGTGGAGGTTGGCACTAGGATACTAGGCTAAATCCAGTTTAGCCCAACTTGGAAAGAGACGGACAGTTTCTCTCAACATTATTGGCTGTCTTGGACGATCCAAACGTGAGTGGATTCAGTAGGTGACGCCATAACCGTCAACTTGTCAAAAAGGGGACTAGGGGACTACACTAATTCCTGTACGTACCCTGTACGTATCGCCTACCCACAACTCGAACTGCTCGACCTGCTAGGCGGAATTACAATGAGACAGGTCACAAATCGACTTCATAGAGAAACTCCTTATTCTTAGAAACCCGACATCGTGCCGGTTTATGTCAAGAATCATGTGGCGACACCTATCAACGCCTAGGCATCCGGCAATGGGTATTTCTCGCTCAGACGGAGTATGATGCGCGATATGATTGATGGAGGAGGCAAATTCTAGAAAACGACGCAAAAAAGATTCAGGCTATTAGTTGGAACCCAAACCGGACCTTCGGCAGAGCACAGAGTTAGAAACGTGTATTGTTCAGCAAGTTCGCAAGGACAACTAGAAATTGATTAGATAAACCGGTGCACGCACACACACAAGGCCACTTTCTGAAGCACTTTAGATCTCGAAAGGTGTTTTAATGCGATTGGTAGTGGATGGGGGGGAGAACATGCTAGGAGTAGACCAGACGAAGAGAGAAAAAAGCCAAGCAAAACATCGTCGCTATTGGATTTTCAACTTGTTTCATGGCGTCGAACGTCCTGCATGTCATCTGTCTTAATGTGGTATAGCAACCAAGGGCCATCCCCAGATGCCAGGGTCGAACCTCTTAAGGGTTAAGAGACCTGGATCGAGCAGGTAGAGGAGCAAGCCCGGGGAAAAGGATTCGCAAGCATTGCAATCTATACGGAGGGATGCAATGCATACACTTCGTCCGGGCAGATGACGACGATTTTTTTCTTCTCCTCTTGTACCGTAAAAGGGGGTGAATTGGTGGATAATCAGTATCCTGATAGATTGGGAGGCAAAGAAAACAAGATGCCACAAGGTTTGATATAGGGACGGAGTCGAAACCTGATACACCGTCCGACGGCATTCCTCTCTCATGATTCGCGAGGGTGACCCGACGCTAAGGAGGACTCGAATAGGTTGTGTGGTGTGTGATGTGTGTGAGCTGTTGAAATGCGGAATAGGCCTTGCAGGAAAGTCGTCGGTGGCCAAGCGACCGAAATCCACGAATGACCAATCACCCGGCGACAACCATCACCACCGTTGCAGCCAGTCTAGTGCGGGTTTGCGTCTCGAAGCGCTGGTTGGTGGTTTTTGCGTTTTGCCTCACCCTTCCTTTTTGGCTTCCCACATGACTTGCTTTCGAGATTTAGATCTCCCTTTCTCCCTAGAGGTTTAGTTGATGTCGAACGAATCAGTCCATGCAGTTGGGAAGGCCGGACAGGTCGAGCTAACGAAGAAGAGCCGAGAGCGGTTTTTCTATCATTTCACCATTTCACCACCAGCTTATGAGAGGTGATAGTACCGAGTACAGTAGAAACAGAACATGTGCCAATGTGTTACCTGCCCGATACAACGGACTATCGCTCCGACGTCTCGGCGGTAGTCGGCGGTTACCCACGCAGATCGGTACTTGTATTGTAGGACATGCAGCATTTTGCGTCCTGGAGGAAGCTCGGTCAGCACTTTGGTTGTTTGTTAGAGGACAGCTGTCCAGTTGTAAAGGCATAATCCTGTATATGGATTCAGCTACTGGGTACTGCTAATGCCGTTATGAGAATAGAAAGAAGACTTTTTTTTTCTACACCTACATGTCTTAGTTTACGGTCTGCCTAGAAGATTCGTGGATAATAAAAGAACGGATTCTTCGTGACCCGGCCGTGTCGGCAGGCGAGTTAGACGCCAGGGCTGACAGCTACAGTGGCCGATGGCCTGATGGCAGGTGGGGTCTAGTGGTCTCTGGGTGCTAACGTTACCAACAGTATGGGCTACGTTCTGCTGAGCCCGTTAGACAGCTCGGACAAGCCGCTAACCACCTGCAGTAAAAAGATTTCAACTGCCAACCACCAACACCAAGTTATGGTCCGATAATGATCTCCAAGGGTCTCAATCATGGTCCTAATTCATTACGAATGTACGAAGTAAAGAAGTGTAATTAATCTATAATGTACAAAGTAGACCTGTCATTCATCACATCATGAATCATAAGTCAGCCTAATGCTTTTATGTGAGCCTCGTCTATTCTCGCCACTATGAGCTCGCTCTGTATGACGGTAGTTTGGCTTGCGATCTCATAGTTTATCGTCATGAAGGATTCCCGATGGACGCATCTCCCGTAGACCCTCAATCCTTCCTCTGCCGGACTCTACTGCGATCGTAGCTATTTCTCTAGAACTAGTAGAGCAAACCGAGCGACCAAATCCTAAAGCCGCTGGACCCTTGGACGATCATGTCCTTGAGAGGAAACATGAACAAAACCCGTCAAGGCCCCACCATGTAAGTGTGTGCTATTAGTCTGTCAATGCTGTCTGCTATTAAAAGTGTCCTCTTCGTCCGGGTCCGTTGCTGGCGTGTCTGCGTGTCTGCGTATCGGTACATACGTACTCCGAGTGAAAGGAATCAACGTTCCTGGTCTCTAGAAATAGGATGGCATCATGGCTTTCCGGGGCGGCGAAGCTGATCATTTATTACCTAAGGTAGCCAAGCAGCCCAAGATGGCTGACGGCGGGCGAAAAATAGATTTCCCTAAGCAGTAACAGTGGTGGCTATGGGCTATGGCAGATTCGGGTATCCGAACTACTTGTATGGGCGTTTGCCCAACCATCCGATTATTTCATAGTCGGTCCTCCCCAAGTTTGCTTGCTACTGCAATGTGATGATAATTATTTCATCTATGAAAATCTTATGATCGGATTCCGTCATCCGTATACCAATGCGCCGATTCCTCTACTGTCCCAACTATCAGTTGTAGTTTTTTATATTATACAGAAACGACGTCCGTGTTGCACCAAACGGCCTGTGCGAGACCGAGCGAGACTGAACTCGAACATCTTAGCGGCCGTGTAAGTGCGCCAACGACCAAGCTGCCCTTAATCGAAGCCACGCCGCTACTCTAAATTCCCATGTTCACTTTGAAACAGCACATATTGGACCGTTCAAGCCCAGCATCGGCCAAAAGCGAACGCCTAGTTGATCCTTGGGTCCTTGAGCCAAGGCAAACCCTATTCTCAGCCCATTCTTGTTCGTTCTATCGTATTTCATTACTGTAATAATTACATCCTACGCAACTTTCACTTTACGCCGTTTCTCCTTGACGAGGGACGAGAAACGAGAAACTAGAAACACGACGACTTGGTGCGAAACTGGGCTGTGTACATCTATCTACCCTGCTACCCTCTTCTACCCTGCTACATATCACCCCCTTCTACCTTTCCAGGGTCTGAGGTGTGAAGTTCTGAAGGCTCGAGAGTTACAACACCCGCTAAGAGCTCTTGTTCTAGTGTCCCAGTGTTCCAGATTTCCAGGTTCAGGGGAAGTCCGTCTACCCCTGTCTATATTACCCCGGTTAGCATAGAAGTGGTACGTAGCTACGTTCCCTCCCCTACCCCCCTCTACCCCTACCACCCTACCACCCTACCACTTACACGCAGGAATATACACACCCACAATCTGTGAATATGTATACCACCCACTGCCCAACTTCTCCTGGCGAGAATATCCTCATGCCTACCAACTCACTCTTGACCTACGATTATGTTTCTCCTATATACTTTCTAAGAAACAAGAGCTGGTCTCGGCTTACATATTACGGATCCGACAGGTTCAGTCCAATCTCCCTTTTTTCCTTCCCACCGAAATTATATACGTCAAAGGGTCCCCACAAGCGGGTCGATACCCTTAAAACACGAAATTCAATATGTCTCTAGAACAGCCGCGTCTATCGAGTGGACTAGACGAAGGTCGAAGGTCCACTTCTTCTAGGAGAGCTGGCAAGGACTCGCGCTCTCGCGAACAGTCGAGACATAGTTTCGCATCATATACCACCTGCGAAGAAGAACTGCCAGAAGTCTTCCCTGCTATGGAGGGCCAATGCATAATCGAAGAAGCTACAGTTATGGATGCCCGCGAGGTGACTATCAAGACGCCGAAATTACCTGAGAAGAGCGCGCTCAGGGCGTCGAGACTGCTGGAAGGTCTGAAGCTCAATACGATCGAAGCGACCAACGACCCGCACGATGTCTACCTCTCCTCAGAAGAAGACGCCTCGTCGTCTGCGGATGATTTTTCCGACTACGACTACGACTCGACCAGCGAAGAGTCCGAGAAATCGCCGGTGCGACGCAGGAGTCAGGAGGATACCGCGCGAGCCGTCTCTGTAGTATTCATCGGGAAGCCTTGCGTAATAGATCTGGCGAGTGGGCGTAGATCAATGTCGCCTATACGCAGACCTCGCACGAGAGCATCTTCCCCTTCCATCCGCGAAGACTCCTCGATTACTCGACCAAGTCACCCGCCTCGGCAGAGCAGCCTGACCTCCACAATAGACTTGTCCAGAGAAAGCCCGTCGTTCCTTAACCAGGACCCTTTCGCCACCAGCAATTACCGACTCGAATCTACTCCGAAACGAGCCATGACAGCTGGCGCCAGTCCTCGCGTGCCGAAGACTCCGACCGCAGCGTTCCACAGGTTCCAGAAGTCTCTAAGTTTAGTCAGGAAGCGCAGTCGTCCGAACCTTAAGGACGGGGTGTCCAGGGATAGTCTTAGCTGGACGGCCGTATCAGCCTCTACCACCGATCTCCCACTCACCCTCAACACGTCGCGTACATCTAAGGAGGAGGAACAAAGAAACCCCGAAGAGCCGTCGTCGGCTGTCACCACACCGCCTCAGACACCTCAGACACCGGTAACCTATAACGATATCGTCAAGTCGGCGAAGAGAAACTCGACTCCGAGAGTGCTTTCGAAACCGCCGCCGTCGACACAGTCTACGCCGCCTATGAGCCCGATAGCAGGGAAAAGGGGCTTACTAAGTGGCCTCAATATGAATCGGCGGCGGAGCCTACGGATCAAGCCGTAAAAACTTTACGCACTCTTAAACAATTACGACATTTTCTTTCTTTTCTCTTTTTTAACATTTATTAATACATGGTGCATGAGGCAAGGAAGGCGTTGCAAACTACTTGGGGAGTTTGGGTTCCACGGCGCATGATGAGGTGCAAATACGGATGGGCGGATGCATGATTGAGTTTCTTGCCGGTTGGCATTAGGGGGGGCATAGGGGGTAGGGGGGAAGAAGTATATTTGATACCACAAGCACCATTACATGCTAATGAGCCACGGCCGCACGGGTTATGGGTGGGAGGGGGAGGCGAGATGCACCAGGCACCAGCTGATAGGGAAAGAGGGATTATACACACGAGTTTCTATTATACGCTACTATGCGAAAGACGATAGCTAGCTCACAGATGAATGATACCACGCAACGACATTTTTTATTTATTTATTTCTTGATTTCTTCTAAAGTTTCTTTTTTTCGCGTGGACTTGAAAAGTGTGCTGATGGATATGACCGAAGTGTGACGTGGGGGAGAGATTCTTGATCTGGCTTGGTTCTTGGTAAGAAGTTCGTTTCGTCTCAAGTTGGACTTGGGCTTGATAATTGTTTCATTATAGCAGATACTCCCTGTCGGCGATTGGCGAAACGAAACTTCGACGACACTATCACATCTTGTTTTTTTCTCCTTTCTTTTCCCCTTCGACATCGCAAGTTTCATAGTCGGCTTACCGCCCTTCCAGTCGCAATTGACTATACCTATTTCTCTAGCGCTTTCACCGTTCTTTGCACCACCACCACCCCTCCAAGAAATTCCCTTCTTGCCGATAGCGGGAAGCGCATCACTTCTTGAGAGCGCTCCGCGATGCCCGTTCCCTTCGCCACAGGATTTTAAATAGTACATACACGTATTGGATTGGACACCTGCAAGGAACAAGACTAAGAAGGTAGCGTAACCTATAACCTATCACAACATCACAACTCCCCCCTCCACTGCCTGACTGCAAAACCAACATCCGCACCCCAGCCAACTCCAAGACTTGGCTTGCATATCTGTCTACGACCCGTCCCTCAAGTCCATAAAATCCGGCTTGTGTCGTTTTCGCCTTACCTTGTTAGGTGCTTACCTCCTGCCTACCTAGTTGCTAGAGACTAGGTAAAACTTAAGGGATTTCGTGTTTTTTTCGAACGAGGGAAGCGCGTTGACATCACAGCGACCACCCCCCTTAAAGACAATTCCAGCAGGATGAAGAAATGCTGTCATCACGATCGCTAGTCCATGCCGTTGCTGCATACACTCTTATCTGCCATGTGATACTCAACTCTTTTTTTTATTTTGTCTTTCGTTTATCTTTCTCGATCCACCGGGGGGAGTTCGATGGCATACCCGCTCCTTGGGACAACCTTAACGGGCAATGTGCCACCTTCGGAATAAGGCGACCGAGAGGTTTTCGAGTATAGTTCGTTCGCTGGACTATACTCGTTAATTAATGGGCATTAAAAAAAGCCACCCCGCCTAACCAATCCGTTCGCTGCGACGGCCAACCCGCCTGACGCGTGGGGGGGCGGCGAGCCGGAAAGGGAGTGCCTGATTCGTCGGGCCCTCCCACCGCGACCTTGATGGAGGGGTGGAAACATGTCCCTGGATGGACATACAAACCGAGTGCTAGTACTAGTCGATAGATGCCGTCGTCGAGCGGTGAGGCAGACGGGTGATCTACAACGCCTTGCCTACATACATCCATACTATACAGTAAGTTGATGAGTTGGGTGACAACAGTTCATCGGATGTGATTAACACGCATATTCCCAGGTCGCGCAATGTAGGCCGCGTTGAAGAAAAGAAAAAGAAGAAGAAAAAACTACAAACTTCTGAGCTGCATCGTGCTACCGATGCTTGCCCGCTGCACGTTGAAGGCATATATATGTTGTACGTACATGACATACTTTACTTTCGTACGTTATGCACGAACCTGACACGACAGGTCGACAAAGCAAGGGGTAAGGCAGAAATTCTCCTTTAGAGAGAGAAAAAAACAGCCAGAACCAGCCGTTTGCGCTGTTGTCTCCCTCCCTCCAGCGAATCATCGGTCCGGACCTTACGAAGAGTGTCGACACCGCATTGGCCGTTGACGCCCACGATATGCATGCAAGAATTTGGGGTGGGTTGTTCTGGGTTGTCTAGTTCGTCGGGCTCGTTGCTCAGTCGACTAGTCTACCTCCATTGGATGCGATGCATATCTAGGCGATGGAGAGAACAGTCCGAAAGGGACGACGACGAAAGAAGGAAAGGCATACCTTATCTCGCTTCTCGTCTTATCGTTGCTTGATTGAATTAAGAGCCCAAGCACCTGGACGAAGCGCAAAAAAGCACGAGCTTTTCGTGGGGTACAGATCCAACCCAACCCCCTGTTGAAACAATCAACGGAGGAATATCAAACGGCAGCCCAAGAAAATAAGCTTGTTCGAATTTCTTGGTAACGAACCCATTACCTAAAACCTAAAACTCCCCGTCTCTACTAGGTATAATATCCCCTTTCGCGCTGCCACCCAGCAGCTTCGAGCTAGGAGCTAGGCGTCACACGGGCTACAACTCCTAGGTCGAAAAGTCAGCACAGAGTCACAGTAAGGAGGTTTGTCGGTGTTGCCCATTGAAACAAAACCTCGTTCCGACTGTCGCCTCGATGTTATTGATACGAGATTGGGGGTTTACTCTAAGGCGCTTCCTGTGCCCTCCGTCTATATCTATCTATCTGAGCAAACTTCGATGCGCGCGCCTCCTACCGGCATTTCGACCCCATAGGACTTTATCAGTGATGAACTCGAACCCGATGCATCTGATCTGATGGAGCCGGTCACAGGTAAAGAGAGATAAGATATACACATATGTAGATTAGGTCAGGTCAAGTTCGATGCGACCGCATGGACATGGACGATACCTACCTCCTTGTGCCCCGTGAAAATCCCGGTCTCAGGAGAGCTGAGCCGTCCGTGCGGTTCGATGCGACGCGATCCCCCCCTTTTTTTTCCTCGCCGTCCCGCCAGCGCGGATAACGTTTTGTGAAACATCAATGGCGAACAGACTAGATGCGACCTCGCTAGATCAGCGGCCCCCTCTCTTTCTCTCTTCTTTGCCCTAACCTAGCAACTTTTCCCATCTATCGTATCCACACATCTGTAACGAGGAATCTGAAACTTGGGACGAACAAGACGTCGTCGAGCACAGGTCACATTGGCGTCCGTGGTTTGTGGTATGAATAAGCTTAACCTTGTCCGAACCTAGGTAGGAGGTAGGTACACGATGTCCACTTTGCACGCGAGCGCGACCCGACCGCCTCTCCCCTGCGTGTTTTATCTGATCTAGGCATCGCCAAGAGGATCGGTGTGCCGAGAACAAGCTAAGGGCGGTTGGATTGTCGTGAGAATGGCACTGTTGGCTCCGGAAAGGGTGGTCTTGTCCCGCTCGGCAATGTCGATGGATATCAAATCGGCCGAATCCTGTCTTAAGGTCTCTTGGTTGGTCGGTAGGTGTCTAATGTTCGGGGGCTCCGAGGCAAGGGGTACTCCCTTCTTTACGGTACTGGAGAAGCGGGTGGGTACATAGGAGGACAAACGAGATTGACTTGCCTGTCGTCATAGGGATCTAGCCTCGTTTGTCACGCCGTTCCTCCGGAAACAAAGCATCCTGACACCAGAGTTCGCCGTCAATGATGACTAAACCAGACCGTTGATGGATCTCGGCGTCGGGTCTCCGGCTATATCCAATGTCACGAAGCTCTAGACCCAGGAGCTCCGGTGCACGTATTCCGGCGACGAAGGGCTCCCAATGGCTACTATCTTTGACTGAACGAGACGGGCTACTTTACAAGTTGGGCGATGTACAATGTCCCGTCCCTTAATTGCAGGTTAGTATCATTGTTCATCCTTAATCGGCTATTATCTTACATGTCAAGTTTGCCCCTTATCTAGTACTATGAGCTATCAATCTTGTCGCGCAGCGCGTCATGCTGTTGATGGGAGCCCCCTAGGCTCATACGCTCTTCACTATCAAGAAGGACACATTTCCTCATACTATAATACATACGATCCCTATCAGATCGTCTTTAGCTAGGCCTCATATTTAACTATGCCAATCCTTCGTCCCTCTTCTAGCCGTCCCAATTTCACCAAGACGTCGCCCTTCTCCTGCTTGAGGGCATCCTTGATAAATTTATCGCCTTCATCATTGGCACTTTCCAAAACACTCGTCAGGACTTCGGAATTAAGATGCGAAACACTATGCCAGATATTGGCATAGCGAGAGTATCGAATCTTCTTCGCGTATAGGTTTGTGATGATGGCAACATAAACCATATGGATGCCCAGGAAAATGCTAACCAAGATAAATCCAGAGCATCCATACGCCGAGCAAGATCTTGGTGCCCTTACTACCGTAACGGCACGGATGCTTGCGCTTTGCTGTAGGGTTAGAGACGGTAAATACGACCTGTACGTGAGAGAACCTATTATCGTTATCCAGGTTTCAAACGCGTATGCAGCACCTCTTTGCGCAATGATATCGCTAATCAGAAGACCGACCTCGGGGTGCGGTGTTTGTCCGTATCCCGAGCAGAAAGCGCATGTTAATATACAAGGGAGTCGTAAATAGGTGGCTCCTAATTCACCGAGAAACATCGCCTCCATAGCCGCTACGGTGAGGTTCGTAGTGCTCATGCTCGATGGAATACCATCTGCGCCAAATACGCTATGATTAACCATCGTATAGGCAGACCCGGAATCATCGGGACCTCCTAGAATCTTCATATCAAGCACTCCTCGGTCACTGCGAGAGATCTGCGGGTCAACACCCATGAAAGCCTGGACTCTAGTCGTGTTATGGACCGTATTTGTATAACTCCACTCTGTCGTAGGTTCCTGTAAGGCCTTGGTAGCTATCATACTAACACGATGTCGTTCCAGGTTGGCACCTATAAAGCATAACGAGATGTTGAAGAACTGTCCAGGAGATGTTTCGTAACTAAGCCATTCATTGTATATGTTGCCCACTGGAAGCGGATGGTTGCTGTCGAAGTTGGCCCACTCGGGATCCCCCATATTGGACGAAAGTACAAGGTTAATAGGGGAGCTTCGGGACCATGGCTCGTCGGACGAGTTCCAAGAACGAGCTCCATCGAACCCACTGGAGGAATTCAGGATCTGCCCTCCGACTCCACCTGCAACACAAAAGCTCGATTGCCAGCTGGAGTCGGCTGAGCCTGGAATAGTACAGTTGAAGGGTATTTCCTGGCAATCCACTCCGTCGCAGAGTGCCTGCGCGTCGATACCAGCAGCTTGCAAACTTGGTTCATACTGCAGCCGCCCTTCGACGAATCCAAATGTCATGGTGTCTCCGTAACCCCTAGTGCGGTAGTATTGGCCATTATTGATAAGCGGCCGCATACAGGCTACGTTGGAATTTATAACCATGGTATTGCCATCGAATCGTCTTAGGGAGGTCCGGTCGCCTTCGTTCGAAAAGGGCAACAGCCCCCTTTGAAGCAATCCCGTCTGACTAAGACCCTGTGTATTGGGGGAGGCATCGGACCGCGACTGGACCTCGCCAAAAGTTGCATATATAGGGGGTGCGCCCAAAATCGGACTGATGTCGAATATGACCGTCTCGACTCTCTCGGGCTGCAAGAGGTCCGGGATCTCGGTGCCGTTCGCGTCGCCGACCACGCCGAAGTCGACCAGGTCCGAGATGAGGATCGTGGACGAGAACTGAAGCGCCAACGTGACAGCCACCATAAGAAGCAGAAGCCAAAACTCGACGCGCCGGAGGATGCCCGAGAGGCTCTTGGGCGGCGACAACAACGTCTTCTGCACCAGGCTGAGGGGCCCGTCGTTGATGCTCCTCATGACCGACAGCCAGGCTACCTGCGAGACGCGGGCGTGCCAGTTCTCGAGGAACAGCGCCGCTACCATGGAAGTGCACACGGTCGTCTGCAGGGACACGGCGAGGCGCAGCGCGCCCGAGCTCAGCGTGATCGACCGGGTCGTCCAGTCGTGCAGCGCGATCTGCCTCCAGGCCCGGGTGGCGTCCGCCGCCTCCGGCGCCGACCCGTGCCCGAGCCAAAGGAAGGCCAGGAAGCCCCAGACGACGAGGAGCCCGGCGGATCCGCCGAGGATGCTTAGGGATCCGGAAAGGCCAAGCGACTTCTTCAGAGGCAATGGTGGCTCTTGTTTGACCTGTAAACCAGGACCATCCGGAGTAAGAGTTTCGCTCGTGTTCACCGAGCCTTGAGTCACCTTTTCAGATAGCGAACCAATGCTTAATGTCGGAGTATCTGACGCAGATGCGGGTTTTTCAGGACTGCTGGCTTCTCTAGGACTGCTGGGCCGAGGGATTACTAGTACCGAGGGAGTTACGCTTTGCCGGGGAAGTATGGGAGAAACCACGTCCGTTTCTGCATCTGGACCAAGCCGTTCGCAGGATGCATTTCTTCCGTGCATACTCGTAGCCACGTGGATTTTCTACGGGTTGTTCTTTTGCTTAGGAGATTTTGAATTGTCAAAGGACGAGCGATAGACAACTATAGACAGCTTAGGAGGCAAGATGAGGATTCATTATATCTTCGTTACATTTATCTTGTCTATCGAATGTCTGATCATATACCTCTTTTCATAACCGAAGCTATTTTAAGACCACTTGCGTTTCTGCGGAACCCTCCTATCGTGCATGAAGAGTTCCAGGAGGTATAAAACCATGGAAGACAAGGTTACACAGAGCCAATGATGCATCCACAACGGTGTCTTAGGAGAATAGGGAAATACACAAGCTACTACAGCCTTTCTCACTGACGCGACTAGGGGGGCATTCCACCATGTTGCATGGATCACGGAGGTGACCTGATCCCTTCCAGCTTTCTGTGTACAGTGGGAGACGTGATCCTTGACGACCAGTTTCTTATATTGTAAGTAAGCGAGAATCGCTTTGCTTTCTTATGGTATACCCCGTGGAGGTTCGGATGGTTCTAGTTTCCCGCTTCCTCGGGGAGTACATGATTTCAGCTTTACTAGGGTTCAATACTACATTCCAGAGAACCATTCAGGCACCATCTCATCGCGGATCTACACTCGTATGTTTATAGATCCGGAGGCAAGATATGAGTTATGGTCATATATTCATTGTGGCTAGCTATGTGCTTTAAGAGTGAGAAGGATGGAACTTGGCAAGTGGGTTTTCGCTTAAGTTCAAGGTGACATAACTCTCGCTGTGTGTAATTCATCATCTACCTGAGTATTTTGCCTCATTCGTCCATGCGAGAAGCCTTACCGATCTTGTTTCACTGCGTACAAGACACGTCAAGTTGTAGTTGCTGGCAGCGTGGGTACGATGCATTTTCTTCTGTAGCACACCTGCTGTCTAGCTCCAAGGTGTAGTCAACTAAGAAAACCATAGCTTGTGCCTTCAAAGTGCTGCTATTTGGATCGAATGATCTATCACTAATCATTCAACGTTTGCGTAGATACCTATCTAATGCGTAGCAAAGCAAACAGCGAACAACGAACGGTGCTATGTTGTCAAGTACGTGGCGTGATAGGACTTCGACAACGATACACCGAGCTAAGGCAAGAAAATACAACGAGGTACACGCTCCAGGTTTGAGTATATAAACCTAGACTAGATCCCTAGGATAAGTCAGATGTCAGTTGAAAGGGAAGCTTATACCCATCGACTACTACTGAGTCTCTATCTACTAGTTCATCCAAGTGTCAAGAATTTCACTCACAAAAACTCTAGCCTCTCACAACCACATCTAGCAAAGATGCACTTCTTAACCTTAGCTTTCGCCTTCCTCCTTCCCCTAGGGACCCTCTCCCTGGGCACACAAAGGCACTATCGCTCACCTCACGCTCCTACCGAGGACAAGGTGACCGTCAATGTCAATTGCCACGACCAATCGTCCCAGCACACCTACGACCAGTGCTACGCCTCCAACACGGCGTACCAGTGCGCGAGCAAGAATGGGTCCGACAGGGCCATGTGCGACCAGCTGTGGCAGATTACGTGTGGTGAGTCTTCGTCTCCGGTCATCCGTCTCTGCATTTTTGCCCTTTTCTGGTCTTGTTCCTCTGTATATCTATCTTAGGTACCTTTGCCTATCTTTACTGTGCGCTGGACCCAAAAGCGTTATTGTCTTGCTGTCAACTTACGCGGCCTGTCTCTCTAGGTCGACGTGCTGGCTGCACTGTTAGCGTGTCTTAAGGGGAGGAAATCTACTTGTGTAAAAGGAAGGAATACCTAAACGCCGGAGACAAGGGCCATGGTATACGAATTAGTTTAAAGAAAAAGGGGAGGTAGGTAGGTACTGATGACGGAGAGAAAAGGGGGATGATGATGTTTACTACCTAGGTACAGACTCTCGCTTTGCATACGCTTTTCTCTACATCATGTAGTAAGGCGACAACTATCAGAAAACCACCTGAAATACACACTGGTTATAGCTTGTAGTAATTTGTGTCCAAACATGAGATATGTAAAAAAGGCAAAAAAAACCTAGTCAGCTACACCTCGAATTCAAACGGTCGCGACGCGAAACAGCTATTTAGTGGAATACACATAGATTAAACATTGATAATACCGCTAAATATCTACGAGCGAAACTAATGTTCAAAGCCATGAATGAATCCGCCCACGCACGTACACCACCGTGTCTATAAGTAACAAATTCTTCTAAAAGTCACCGCCGCTTATGTACCATTCGCCGGCTCGCTTGAATGCATGTTCTTTCTTTTCTCCTTTCATTAAACCCATCGCATTAAGTAGGTATCGTTACAGTACTACTCTTTTCTCTCTCTTCTAAATTAGATGAGCTCGACGGCGAGCTCGGCGGGCTGCTCGAGGATGATGCCGGGGCCGGCGACGACGCTGTCCGTGGTGGGGGCGCCGGGGGTGTCGGCGACGACGGCGACGATGACGCCCTTGGTCTCGAACTGCTTGGGGATGGTGACGCGGATCTCTTGCGCGGGCCAGGCGGTGGTGTTGACGGGGACGCTGATGTTGGCGACGCCGTGGAAGAAGACGGCGTAGTACTGGGTTCCCGCCGCGAAGCTGGGCTGGTTGGTCGGGTCCGTGAAGTTGAGGCCGATGTTGGAACCCGGGATCAACGAGGTGGTGTCGCTGGCCGCGCTGAGCGCCGGCAGGCCCTGGCGCGGCGACGGGTACACGGGGTTCAGCTTGGGGCAGCTGCCGGGGACGATGAAGGCGCCGGTCGTGTCGAGGATCTGGTTGGCGTAGGGGAAGACGGTGTCGGCGGGGCCGGCGAACGGGTTCGTCTTCCAGATCTCCATCAGGCTCCAGACCTCGTGGCGGGTCTCGACCTCGGCGATGGCCAGCATGGCCGCCTGCGAGGACGGCAGCGTGGCGTCCTGGACGAGGCCCGTCAGGAAGGCCATGCTCGAGACCTCGAGGACGGTGACGAGGGCGAGGAAGGAGATGGGGTCGTAGAAGGGGAACTGGTACTCGCACGCGCCGGGCTTGAGCGACGTGGCCGAGATCTGGTTCTGGAAGATGCGCAGGTGGCCGGCCTCGTTGTTCCGGATCTCCTGGATGCGCTGGTACGTGGTGTTGGGCATCCCCGCCTTGATGAAGGACGACGTGTTGAAGGCCTCGACGGCCTGCTGGTAGAAGTTGAAGATGATCCACTCGGCCGACAGCAGGTTCTGCCACACCTGGTCATCCTCGCCCGGCGGGCCGATCTTGGTCGGCAAGACGACATCACTTAGGTAGGCGGGGAAGGGGGCATCCTTTCCGTAGTAGGAGCTGAAGAGGGGATCCTGTCCGGGAACTGGGCCGTAGCCGGGGTCGGCGAGCTTCTGCGTTTCCGCGAAGGAGCCAATCCTGCCTTGGATGGGCTTCGCAGCTGTGAGGGAAACGAGAGGGGTTAGCAGGCAGGCCTGGAAGAGAGATCGGATTGCCATTTTGGGAGCCGGCTTTGTCTTGTCGTAGCAGTTGATAGTAAGGAAGGACAGCAGGAGTATCGTAACCAGTTATCTCACCTTGAGCTCGAGCGGGACGGGGTGCCTGTTTATATTATACGGCTTAGTCACATCGGCGACTTGCCAATAGCGCGTTGTCGCGCAACGCCACCAAAACCTCGCACTCGCAGCCAGGTCTTTGTGTACCCGTACGTCAGAATTACCCGGACATTAGAATCTCGCTTGATGGTACCATGAGAACTACTGACTTGCAGCAAGCCACGATGGCACAAGGGAAAACTTGACCGGGAGGTGAACCAATAACAACGATGGCGTTGTGAAACTAGCGGCTCATGCATTTGGATCGACAGGTCCATCTACCGCTTTGACCGCACTAAGGTTGTATAAGGCCTAAACCAATCGGCGGCATTTTGACGATCCGGTATGGTAAGCTGAACTGGAAGGGAATAAGAAGACTAGCTTCTACATTTTCCATCCTCCACGTCACAGACCAAGATGATAGCGCGAGGAGCTGAAAAAGTCTACCATCCTGCCATGATCGCACTCGGACTCGGATTCAAGAGGGAATCCACAGTGACGGGAGCTGCCCCGGGCGGTGCCCAACATTTTGACGTGAATAAAGAGGAGTCATCGCAACTAGCTAACATACCATGGGTCCTGGGATGTGATGGACTAGCTGGGACAAATGTAGAGAGATATCTATCAACAGCCAAGGGACAAGGGACAAAAGCCTAGAGCTGAAGGTAGGTAAGACATGTGTGGTTGTACAATATCGGAAAGGGGAAAAGGGGTCACGGATATCTAAGGGATGTTACTTGGTAGGTTACTTTGTGCGTCCCGGTACGATGGGAATCGACTTCTAAAGTCTCAAGTCTCAAGAAGCCCTATTTCCACGCTGGTTGTAAAAACCCATCGTAGATCAAATCGCCAGGACCGCGGGAAGTGGCGACGGCACCAAGGTCCAACCTGACAGCCCCGACGAAACTAATAAAGAGATAGAGAAACTGACAGGGAGATAGAGCCGTGTTCCTTGATCCAGTAACAAACAACTGTAACGGAACCACTTCTTTGGCTTGGGTACGTGTGCCAAGAAGCGGCTCTGCAGCTAATAAGAGATCTAGTGTTACCACGTATCTGAAGCTAGCGGGGGATCGCCAACACAAAGTTGAAATTAGGATACCTATTAACAATTAACAGTTAGCTAGCTGTTGACTTGGACATCTTTAAAGTGGATGGATGGATGGTTCAGGTTCACAGCTAGACAGCTAGCTTCACCTCTGTATTTCCCCAGTCTGAACAAGAAGCAAGAAGCGGCAGGTAACCGGAGAACTAGATAGGGGTGACGAGACAAGTGGCCATGGGAAATACCTAACAAGGTAACGGTAACTGGCTAGCACGGCTACAATAGCCTACCTAGGTGTTGTACATAGTACCATGCGTCGTGACGGCCGCCTTGACTGACCCCGTTGGCCACTCAGGTCTATGATTTATTTATTTGTTGATTCAGCTGCGGAAAATATTTCGCTGGCATCTACTTGACCCGCGCCGTGGCGTCGTTAGCTGCATTCCCAATTACCGTAATGATCGACACCGATTTAAATTACACACTTTATTGGAACTTCCGCCATGCAGGTTTTTGTCTCTCCCTTATTTCCACGCTATATTTCCTATCTTCGACCGAGACGCAGAGCTACGCTGCGGAAGTATCACCGCAGGACACATGCATGTGAAATGTTTTAATACGAGGGCACATACATGGTGATTTCGATTCAGGATCCGTCTAGAAGCGTGGCTTGGTCCCTCATTTAACTACAAGCAGAGAGTTGGCAGTTGAGACATGATGACCTACAATACTCATTTTAGAGGGTAAGAAAAAATAAATAAAGAAAAAGCCAGTATTAAACCATATTAAACCTCGAAACAACGTCTCATTCCATGGCCACCTGATGTGAACGCGTTTAATTGAGTTCAGTCTCATCAAGCTCATTTACCGTCCTCATCTTTACCTGTGATCCTCTCCATCCTTCCATCAAGATGCCCCCTCCTCCTTATCCCACTGCCCACTCGCTAGCTTGTCCTTCACATCGAACGCGATGGTCGAAATGTTCTAGCGCTCGCCCTCGGTCCTAAGAAACAAAAAGGTCGTTGCGCGTATCGTTCTGGTTAAACCCGTCTCTGAAACCTTACTTTGGAAAGTGGTCGCAGCATGAAGCGTTTATCGAGCCTTCAAGTTGCTCCGTACTCGATGCGCTGGGCTAGGCCCGAAGGCACGAGTGTGGCGCAATGGCCTTCTTAGCCGTCCAGGCTGGTGCCCTCGGTCTCGCAAGGTGACAGAAAGGGTCCAGCATTCTCCGATACGTCGGCAACCTCATGAGTATTGTTGCCGCCTGCTCGCTTGCGCTTGTGCGAGTGTGAGTGCGAGTTGGGGTGAATAGACAGGTAAGGAGCAGGTCAGCTTAGAAGGGCGTGTCTCAGGTCGTACAAAACACCTCGTGCCCGCGCTCCGCCATCAACGGACTCGTCATCGAGTTTGCGCAACCGAACACTCGCATGCCGAGCTCCGAGCTTCGTGTTCCACCGCGCCTCTAGCTGTCAGGCTGTTTAGGAACCAGCTGCTTACCTTCTCTACCTCGTCAAGTATAGTTAAGTACCTAATATATGTGAGAGAAGCTATCCTATTTTCTAGTTGCTATTAGAGAAGCTGAATATTGGATATTGGATGTCAGCCACATCGACATCAACCAAATGCGCGGCTACTGGCCCATGCCTATGCCACTAGGAAGACCTAAAGCTATGAAATAGATACTATTTGATATTATCTATAATTTACATAGATGCATGGGCTCTTCATCTCGTTGGTGCCGGGTAGACCGGCGTTACTATTCGTTGACGTTGCTTATCCGTTGGCTCGTCCGAACCGTCAATGATTCCTCTGCGGCAAGAATCCCCTGGATCTGAAATCTTCCCACGCATCTCCCACCATGCCAAATTATCAAGGGACCTACTACTCTCCCCAATACAGGTAACCATAGCTTCGGGTAAGCTCTGGCGTATTGATTTTTTTTGGCAGTTGACGAATGAGATCCGTAATCCTGCGCGCATGAGGAATACGGCATACCTACTCAGTTCCGTTCCATGGTTAGCTATCCTGGGCGGGCGGGCGGGTACGCTCTCACGGATACACCCTCCCGACAAACACGAAGCTAGACCGGTCCGCCCCCGCGTCGTAGGGCTCGAACTCGAGGACCTCGTCGCCGGCGACGACGTAGAGCATGGCGTCCTCGCTGGCGGCGAGCGCGGTGAAGTCGGCGCCGGCCGCCGGCCCGCCGCGGAACTTGACGCTCGGCACCGCGTGGTATTGGTGGTCGGCGAACCACATCGCCGCGACCGTGCCGTTCGGCAGCAGCGCCAGCTGCATCGTCACCGCGAAGCGGTCCATCAGCGTGATCGCGAACTGCAGCCGGGGCGACGGCAGCGGTATTTCCCTGATCCGGAACTCGTCTGTTTTGCCCCCACCCGCGTTAGCCATGAGGTAAGTATGTATGCGCCTCGACACACTAAGTATCGCTTACATACGGGACGGTGAATGGGGTGAGATTGTAGGTTAGATCCTAGAGTAAAAAATAATAATGAACACTCACTAAGCCCCCATCCCCCTTCATATATGGCCCTCTGCATGTCGCTAGTCGATCCCGAGCCGACGGCCTCCGAGACGAGCATCGCGAGATCGACGCCGCTGTCGTCGTGTAGCTTGGGCGACAGGCCCAAGCTAGAGTTAGCCGCCACGTTCTTGGCCTCGACTGCTCGGGTCGGGCTGTCCCAACGCGACGCGTTGGCGACGTTGATATCGCCGTCGGGCGTCTGGTATGCCACGAGCCAGCTCCCGGTGCAGTTTTCGGCCGAGCAGCGCTGCCGCATGGCTGCTAGCTGCGAGCCGGACCGTGTTCGTATCTGGCTGTCGTTGAGCGAATCGTACTTCCAGTCGTTGTTTGACTTCGTGTCTGGGCTTGCGAGGTATAAGCTGCTGATGTAGCTGTCCGGGGCTAGGAACCAGAGATGCACCTCGTCCACGGCGTTCCAGTTGCGCGAGGCGCTCGCGAGAGGCGTTCCGGGCAAAGGATTCAGTGGTGTTCTGGACTCCCGCATCATTTCGGTGAGGTTACTCGTCTCCCACGTCCTGTTCTGGGAATCCCATCTCCGTGCGATGATGGCGTTGTTTGTATCCTGGAAGAAGACCGTCCGGTGAATATTACCATTGGAATCGGTGCTGTTTGAGGATGCTAGCTTGGATATGTTAAGGATGTTGACATTGGGATGTGGTGTTGAGTTATGCTGTCTGCTTAAAAGGCCACCCGCAAGTCCTCCGACGATAGCACCAATTATTACCAACACCCCAATTGCGAGGACGAGATAGAATCTACGTCTTGATAGGCCACATATCTTACTCGTCTTAGTTGCTCCTTCAGAAACGGCTGATGGAGATAGCTCGTTGCCGTGGTGTATAGCTTGCGGATCGTACACGCCCGATGCGTCATTTTCGAAGGGGATATGCTCGGGGTAAAGACTGGTAGGATGATCGACAGCCTCTTTATAGGCTCCGTCATTGTCGTAGACATCATGGTCTTCAAACCTCCTAACCTCCAACGTGCTATATGGCTGCATGGCAGACTTCGATAAAAGCCACAACCATGAGTTTCACAGAGCGAACAAAGTAGGTAAATGCGAGTGTTATCCTCCATCGCGAAACTCATTCAGTTTTGTAAAACGGACATTGTCGATATTACTATACCTTCGCCGAAATTGGTGGCGTCAATGCCACACTAGGCATATTATGAATATTCAAATAAAACTTCGGTGGTGAACAGCAGTCTTACAGAACTAGAACTGGTCATAGGAAGGCTGGAACAGACCTAAGTACTGTGACAATCAGAATTAGAATAACGCCAAGCGAAAACATCCGGCATGGTCTGCTAAAAGGGCATCTACATGTAATACCGAAAGCCTACATACTGCAGCTTAGAGGCTCCGCCAGACACCTAGATCCTCTGAGGCTGAATTTGGCTGACACCCCTGTGATACGAGTCAGCGGGCTTCTCAATAGGATCTTGGCCGTACATATGCCGAGTCACCGGGCTGTGTTCAAGAGCTGACCGAGCTCTCAGCAGGTCGTTTTTCAACATCGATTGTTGTTATTACTGCCATTATATGTGCTTTCGTGTGTAGCTTGCCTCGAAGCGCTGACCCGGATTTATGTGACATGAAGGGATACAATGTGTGTTGATGAGGTTAATGACATGGCAAAACGTCCATCCATGCAGTTCCCAAATCCTTATATGCTTTTTTGTTTGCTGTCATCGCCCTGCCGTCCGAAAACTCCTATAACAAGTCATCTTCTCCAGATGTACGTACAAGTATCTACGCTTGTTAGCCTATTCCTAGCACATCAGTCCGCCCATTTGCTCCTGTTCGTAGCCTCTCTTTGAATTATGTCGTTATCGATTACAAGGTCACTAATACAATGTTTGAAGTGTCGTAGAATAAGTAGCCTTTCGCATCCCTGTCGCTTGAATATCGGAACAGAGATCTCCAACGTTGAAATAGCGATCCAAGTCTTATAACCTGTGAGGTGATGCGTCTAGGCTGGCCAATACCAACACTAACCCCGGATGCTTACGCCTTCCGGGACCGTGTGGTAACACCATTGGTCTTTACACCGGTGGTATGTGCTTGCGTACTGTGGGCAGCATGCGCGAGTGTGTGGGTGTCCGGAAGAGGTGCCTGCGACATGCGGCGGAGGGTCTTGCGGGTGCTAGGCGCCTTGTGGTCCTTCTTATAGGTGGCGAAGTAGAACGAGATGAAGAGGACGAGATAGGAGGTTAGAGTGCCAATACCAGCAAAGGCAGCGAACTCCTCGCCAGCACACTCGCCAACGCTCGGCATCCACCGGAAGTAGGTAGAGGTGAAGTAGGTGTAGGAAGCAAAGTAGACGAATCCTGTACATCTCTATTAGCCCCCCGTTTTCATTCACATTGGAAATATGATCGATTTAATGAACCTACCAAGGTCAATGATGAACTGGATGATCTGTAGTCGCGTGATCCATTCCTTCCACCAAATTCGGATTCCACGAGCACTCTGGAAGTAGTACCAGTACATAACCACATGCACAGTCAAGTTCAGGGAAATGACGACCCATGATACCGAGGTAGAGCCAATGAGTTGGGTGTAGCAGAGGAATGCCGTAGCGCCGTGGTGGTAGCAGTGGAGGAAGGCTATCGCTAATGGTTAGAATGTCTATTTCCATCTGGTTGTACGATTTCTGCACTTACTCAATGGCTTCTTCTTTAAAAACAAGAAGACGGTGTCCAGCAGCTCTAGATATTTGGTGAGGTAGTTCAACTAGGAATTGTTAGCCCCTATATTGACTTCCCCACAAATATGGTCTTCAGGGACGGTGTAAGCTTACGTAGTACAGCACAACTAATGGTTGAGTCCAGCCTCCGTCAGAGTCGCAGATGGCATAGAAGACGCCATGGCGAACGACGGTTGGCAGCAGCTGTTCGATAAACAGCACTAAAAGTATACCGCTTATCGCGGTGAGGTAGAAGTTGTGGATTAAGAAGAAGGCCTTCAGCTTGAAGGGCTCCCGATTCCGCATCCACGCCCTGCCACCAAAGATGATGGAATAATAGACAACGATGAAGATCAGCGTCTCCTTAAGCGTCGACATGGGCGTCTCGCCGGCCACGAACCGAAAGTCGTCGGCAGGATATCCAGCTACAACCTCGAAAGCTTTGCTGAAGTGGGGCCATAATTGTACGCCGAAGGGTCTGTCGAGAGTCGGGATGGGGAGAGAGTCCCAAAGGGCAGCGGGAGCAGGAGTAGCCATTTTGCTATAACGGTCGACTGTCGATAAGTCGAAGAATCGCGAGATGGGGTGCGCAAAACGTATGCGCTCGGGGGACGAGATGTAGGACTCGTAAGCGTGAGCGCGACGAGAGAGGAGGGGAAAATGAAAGGATTGGTTAAAGGAGTGACAGGAAGAAACAGAGCTGTTAAGAACCCTACGCGTGGACTCGGTAGGGGACTAATAGCAACTGCAATTTGCAATGGCAAAAAGGGAAGAGGCAGAATCGGAAAAGGAAAAAAAAAAGGAATTGAGAAGATCACGATTGACGAATATCGTGAAGCTGGGGAAAGAAAAAAGTTGAGAGGAACACGGGCTTTTTTTTTCTTGGTTCTACTTCATTAAACTCCACGCCAACAATAGGGGACGTGAGCAGTAACTCGTCCCATTGGGTGAACCGTGTCTCTCCAGGATTAGCATCCCCTGTTCTAGTGTCCACTAGTCACCGATCGGAATTGGCGGGACCCTCGGACGGCCGGTTCTTTCCAATAAGGCTGTTTGTTTTTCTTCTGTCTGTAAGTCAGTATCAGTAATAAAAGTATTATTCTTCTGTCATCATCTTGTACCATCATATAATAAATTATACGAAGAATACATTGGGTTGAACATGTAGATACGATATACATACATATATTACGGTATAAATATTACAGTAGAGCTCCAGGTGTCCCACTCCGCATAGCAACTCCGTACCTGCATATGCCAAAAAGTATTGACAAAGTAAAATTAACAGCAGAAATTGATAAAAAGCCTACCAATTTCGGGATGGGATTCTTTTTCTCTCTCCTGTCTCAGTTCCACAATTGTGCATTTTGCATTTGCTTTCCATTAATATCGTAATGTACCGTAATGTCGGGTACATTGATAATTAGTACATAAGATAATGGATTTAGGATCTCGGTCTCGGATATGATTGTTTGGTATTGCTATCCGTTATCTCTTATCGTTTAATGTTGCTTATTCACAACTTCCGCGATTCGCCTTGGATGGGCAGGATGGGGGATTTGAAGCGACAATTTTCAACCTCGGCCAATCTCAAAATATGGACCCCTTTTCTTCGGTCTACAAGTCACAAGCAACAAGCGTGAAACCCCTTACCCTTGTGCAATTGAATAAATAATGCTCTATTTTCTGGCTCGTGATACCTGCTACCGATGAGGCTCGTTTGCGGCTAAAGTCACATGTTTTTGTCTGTATTGGAGAAAGGTCAGGGAGTATGCAACCTTGAGGCTCCGAAGCTTGGAGCTTTCAACAACAAGAGATAAGCTCTGTTTTGCCAGAGCTGTTAATTTTTATGATGCACCAAAATAGAGTAAGATGCACATTATCTTTTTAAAGTTTATAATTGTCTCCTTAACACCAGCGGAAAGTTGTAGACTGCCGGACCCTCACAAATCTAGCTATAACCACGATACAAGGTGTGATTGTAGCCTTACCTATCTCATATCCATCCTAACCCTTCGAGGCATTCAAATGCGATCCATCGTGGGGTGAGTGGTGTAGCGGGATGCTTACTCTGCAGATGCACCTTGCCGGATGCTGCCGATAACCGTCAGCAAAGGTAACTCGACATTAACACCAAAATTTCTCTGCTGTTTGGACGCGGGTTAAAACATTGTCGTACGCGCCAAAACATACAGATCTATCGGTGTGCTGAGGGTTATAACCCAAATATATAGGTATACGCGATGCTTCTTAACATTCGTGAAACGTGACGTAGGAAATATCTAAAGTTGAAAGATCCCCAGAGTCTTGGTCCGTTCAGCCGTTCCGCTAAAAGTTAGGTAACAGAAGGGTAACAGAAGAGGAGCTTTCTTCAAACGCTGAGACCACTTGCGAATGGCGGTCAACGGCTAGCCCTATTAAGGATCAAAGTGAGCTCACTGAAGTGCCTTTGAGGTGCCTAGAGGTGCCTAGCTTGCCCATAACAGGCCCTGCTAGGCTTGCATAGGCCTTAAGCCCCACCATTTGATGGCCGACCAGCCAATGGGGAGACTTGTTTTTGTGAGCCGGTCCTCCATTTCTCCTTCTATTAGCCACGCATCATTCGATGTAAGAATTTCTTTGCAGTTAAGATTGACTGTGACCAAAAAAACCGAGTCAACAGGGACAAATCAAAGCCCAAAGCCACCATCGCACACAAACCACACCTTCGCAACAACTTTTTTTTACTAGGAGCTCCCAATTCGCTCCGTCTAAGCCAAAACCTCCCATCTATACTCTCGTCGTCGCGACACATCTCCTCTCCGATCTAAAATTTTCTTTTCCTTCCTTTTTTCTTCTCTTCCTCACATAAAAAAATGTCCTCCATGTCGCTCCTCAGAATTGCCTCGCGCGGGCCCTCCAAGACCTTCTTCCGCGCAAACCGACCTGTCGCTCCCACCCGATCTAGTGTGTCCTTCATCCCCGGTCTGGTCGCCGGCTCGAGCCTCAACTTCAGCACTACTGTGTCCCGAAAAGCCGCCGCGCACCACGAGGAGACATTCGAAGAATTTACCGCCAGGTAAGGGAGCTATTTTATATCTTGCAAAAAACTAGGGCCCGAGCGAGGTTACACAAGAGCTACGAAAGAAGAAAAAAGCTTTGCTCGATCTCAATCGAGCTTATTTATGCCATTTGAGGATATCTAAAATACTCAATTGGTTGAGGTCGGGATTGCGAAAGCTTCAATATCGCTCAATCGCTATCGGGAGATTACGGAAACTCGCATATCACTTGATATCGCTCAATTGATTGCGACACGGCCAGAATAGGGTCAATAGGATCAATTCAGATGCTAACTCGGGCTATAGATACGAGAGCGAATTCGAGAAGGTGCAAGATGTTTTCGAACTCCAGGTTCGTGAACCTCCCGCGAGTCAGCCCCCATACGACTCTACCATCACCACCTTGACTTGGACGACCCACTCTCCCCCACACCTATCATCATAATAATCTCCCATTACGACGTCAGAGGGGAAAAAGAAGACAAACCCAACTAACATATCTGTAGCGCAATCTGAACAACGCCTTCGCCTACGACTTAGTCCCCTCCCCCTCCGTCGTCGAGGCCGCCCTGAAGGCCGCCCGGAGAGTTAACGACTACCCGACGGCCGTGCGCATCTTCGAGGGTATCAAGGCCAAGGTCGAGAACAAGGACCAGTACCAGCAGTACCTCGACGAGCTGAAGTCTCTGCGCGAAGAACTGGGCGTCGTACTTAAGGAGGACCTGTATCCGGAAGAGGCCAAATAGACGCACGCATCTTAATTCGCTGGCACCGAATGGGTCAGATCCGATCATCTCATCCGGAAAGGGAAACCTAAAGGAGCGACGAGAGTTGGGGCGACACGAAAGAGATGCATGTGTACAGACGTCATGAAGAGGAGAGGAGAGACGAGAGAGAAAGGTCTGGCGTGCCCGAGATGTTTCCCGCCGCAACGTGTATATGTTTACTACCTTTACTACTATTACAAACAGCATCCCAAATTAGAAACCGATATCTCTCTCGGGGGACAAGAGAAAAAAAAAAGCCATTTTTGAGAAAAGACGGCACCGCATTGACCATCGTCGGGGATAGAGGCGAAGAACGGAAGAGGGCATTTTCGATTTTCTTTCCTGTTGCCCCGTGTAAAGTAAAAAATCCAAACCTCCACGCACCTGAATCAGACTCAATTCTTTCGACTCTTGAACGCAGCGGCATTTTCCCTGCCCTCTCCCTACGGCCCGAGGATATGCGTATGGTTCGTGAATGGGGCCTGATGAACTCAGTGAGGTTAGGTTTACTCACATAGTCCGGATGGCCTACTTCCTCTATTAACTTCAGTATCCCACGTAACGGCAGTTTTGAGTGCACGTAGCCGAGGTAGTGAATTTACATGCCATGGGCAAAACATAGGCTATAATTACCTATATAACGACAGCATAGGTTAGGTAGGTAGGGTCGATATATTGGCTTACATGTACAACCAAAGTTTTGATACGGCGAAAACGGAGAAGAAACACAGTATAGGACATTCAGATATTACCTGTGACGCAAGGCCGGTCAGGTCTGTGTACTCACTGCTACGAACTACACACTGTCCGTATATACATGCTGTATGCCTCCCTCTTTTCTTCCTTCCGCCCTCTTCCTGTTCTCACAACTGTACCTACGTAAGAGGTAGACAGGCTAACGGGTCTCACCCTGTCTCTGCTATGAACCGTAGTTGGGAATAAGGGGGTATCCTCCAGAGAGATATCACATTGGAAGAAAAAAAAGGAAAGGAAATGGATCAGAGGAATAAGGATAGAAGACCAAAGCTCACTTTCCAGTACCTATCGGGACTCAGCCTATTCGTTCACGTATCCATCGTCATCGTCACATAAAACAGAATTATCAATAATAGTAGTAATTAGCATCATCCATCTGATCTGACCTAAGGTGCAACAGTTATGGACCCTATCGAGAAGTACCTAATCTCGTATGCTAAAGACGAAAAAAGCAGGAAAAAAACAAAAGAGACGGATATCTTCCGAATCCTAATGCAAACCGGAACTACACAATGCAAATACACTACCTACATACGGGCTTGGTCTCTCCCGGAAACAAAAACAACAACAACAACAACAACACACCCCCCTCCCAACCACCAGGACAAGGAAGACCTTATATCCGGGATCCTTTCCTCTATGCCCTTGCTAGGATATAGGTAGGGCAAACGGCAGTGGGTGAGGATGGAAATCGTGATGAGATCGTAAAGTCGTCATCCATGAGATTATGAAAAAGGAGGGAAAAAGGGGAGGTCGTGTGGTGTGATATAGGAAGGAGTATGTATAGTCAATCCTAGGTATCCTGGAAAAGCCCAGATAGCCCAGAAAAGACCCTAATAGCTAAGGCCGTGGCACTGTAATCGTGCTTCGGGGCCAAGCGTCCGGGGCTCCTTTCATCAGAACCGCGTCTCTCTTAGATGCGAGTGTCGGTTATTCGGAGCCGGCGCCGCGCCTCCGGCGTCGAAGACACCCGTCGGCGGGGCCGGGCTCGTTCCGCGGCTGCTGGATCCGCCCTTGGCGCGCGCGCCGCCGTTCCGGGGGCTGTTGACCGCGTTGGTGAAGGCGCTGAGCCGGGGGCTCCGGGGGACGCTGCTCTGCCTCGTGCCTCGTCGGCTCTCCTTGAGGGTCCTGAGCTCGTCCTTGGTGCGGCTGAGCTCCACCTCGCGGTCGCGGACGATGCTCTTCTGCTCCTCGATCATCCGGACGAGCTCCCTCACCTCGGCCTTGGACTGGATTCGGTTGACCTCGAGGACGTTCTCGGACGCCTTGCGGCTCAGCTTCTCGATTTGATCCTCAAGCGAGCGGTTTTCAGCTTGGAGCTCTCCAGCCCTCTGAGAGGCGTCTTGGTATGCCTTCTTGGTATATTCCATAGTGCTCTCGGAGCTGCCCACCTTTTTTTCTAACTGCTGGGCCCTCTTCTTCAATTCATTGATCTCTATCTCCAACCGTGCCATCTTTACTACTTCAGGGTTCGAAGTGTTCAGAAGCAATTCATGTGCTTCTAATAGTTTCTTCTCGAGGCCCGCATTCTTCTCTTCCAGCGTACGATTCTGCTCTTTGCTAAAATCCAGAGCAGGACTAAGCTTCGTACGAATCTGCTCTTTGCTAGACTCCAAAGCAGCACTAAGCTTCGATGCTTGCTCCTTAGCCTTGTGAAAATCGGCTTCATATGTGCCTCTGTCTTTCAGAGCGACCATGTACTGTCTCTGTAACAGTCTGACTGTAGAGGTATAATCATCGAGTTCCTTCTTGGTCCGGTCGCTAAGGTCGCGGAATTGCTTCTCTCGTCGCTTGCTCTCTTCAAGCTTATCCTCTAGAGTTGTGACCTATACTATTTTAGTCCAACGTTTTCATAGATACTTCCAAAAAAAAAAAAAAGAAACTTGAGCTCACCTTAGCTGCCAACGTCTCTAGTTTGTTAACCGATACCGAGAGTGTTGCTTTCGAGGAGTCACCTATGAAATCATCTCCGATGAGGCTTCTCAAGGAGTCGCTGATATGACTGATATTAGTCACAACTGTGGGTTGCGACATTCTTAGGCGCTTAGACGAGGTCTCATCATCCTCATCCTATTGCCTGGTTTAGCACACGCACAAGTCACGGTTAAAATAAGCCAGCTTACCTCGTGGGATCGCTTCCGACTCCCAGGAAGTTGATCGCTTCCAAAACCCTGCAGACTGGGTTGTGATAATAGCTGAGAGCTAGCGTGCAGATCCTCAAATACGTCCTCTGGCACTTCTAGAGGCTGCCAGTAGAAATCGTCGTCATCCTGCATCTGGATGCGCTTGGCGAAGGTCTCGGCAGCTTCGGGCAGCTTCGTAATCAAAGACTCGTCCACTTCTTCCACATATCGCATAGCTTTGACTAGTGATAGCGCGAGCACGTTCTTCCTTTCTAAGCGCTCTATGTTGTCAGCAATACGCATGTTGATATGCTGAATAGAGCACATGTTCGTAAGAACTATCAGTATAGGAGAACGCTCGCGGATTGGCGCAGGGAGTAATTCCTGCCGATACGTGTGGTCGAATGCTATGATTACGTCGATGTCTTCGGGGATCGACAATGGACTGTCAAGCGTCGACGAAACAGCCACGGACAAAGAATGCTTGGCTGATGAAGACCCAACGATTTCCAGGCCAGATCGGACGTAGCGGTAGCCTTTCGTCTCTACAACCTGGCCAAGGAAATCTATAACTTTTCCGGGGCGGGCGAGGATGAGAATATTCTTATCCGAATCCGCCTCGGCTAGGTGATGAAGAATCTCGGCGACGAATGCGAACTTGGCGTTGGTATTAAGAAGATGCTTCGTTACTTGAGCGGGATTCATGGATGGAATAGTCTCCTGGAAAGGCGGCAGATCGCAAACATCGAGAAGACGGGAAAACATCTCATCGATTTTCGCTAAAGTTGTGGGATGCGGTTTCTGATAAGGCAAAACACGAAACGACTCGTTGTACTCTCGTATTAAATCCTCGCTCTCGCGCAGAATGTCGTTATAAACGGGTCGGATGCTATTGTGGAATGGAAGCGTGATGAGGTACTCGCTAGGTCCAGCCGGAACGTATGGGAGAAGACTCGTCGGATAGTACTGGGGGATCTCGTCCTCCTCGTGCGGCGCGAAGTCATTTTGCAACGGCAAACTAGGGCCAAGAGGATCATCCGTAGGTATCGAGGGGGTGATATCCATCTCGTTCTCAATAGACAGCGTTAAGGTAGACGGGTCTAGGGTTGCCGGTTGCTCTTCATGAGGAGCATTATAGCTAGTCGCTGGCCCGCTGTCTTCTAGGCTCGGCTCGTCGTGCGGTTCTTGCGCAACAGGGCCTTGTGTGGCCTCGGGTATCAAAGAATGCTGCTCGTTGGAAGGTGTCTCTTGGGTCGTTGGGAGGACTTGGGTTAGGAAAGTCGGAGATACCAAAGGGGTCGGAGTAAGAGGGCTGATATCAGGAGGGGGAACTTCCATGGTCTGTCGCCCTTGGCCATCTGGATGAGAGGCCGTTGAAGGATTCGCCTGATCACCACTCTGATTCGCGCCCATTGAATTGAGGGGTGACGCAGAAGCATTCATTAGAGCAAATTGCGAGTCTCTTAGTAATTTGAGCCTCTCGCGCGCCGTCATCGGCGTGGATTGAGTGTCGTCCATGTTCATAGACGCGACGGGCCGTTGCGGCGTATATATTATATCGTCAGGATGAGATGAAGCAGTCAAGCCAGATTGTCGAGCAGGCGATCCTTCTACTTCGTTGCTATCCGCGTGTTTGTTGGATTGACCTTGGGATAACTCTACTCTACTCGAAGTGCGTAATTCGTGGTCGATATGATTTGAAGACGGCGCACTCCTAGTATTGCCGTCCAGCTCATTCAAAGCCTGACTCGAATTTTGCGAAGTAGGTCGAATATGCGAATTAGGTCGAATATGGGGTTTCGATACAGTAATGACCGGAACCGAATCGTTATATACTGAGAAGTTGTCGTGACTCTGGGTCGCGAGTTGGTCGTGTTGACTGCCTAAGGGTGACACAATTTGCGCAGCCTGAGAACTGGCTAATGACCTAAAGCTATTCGCAGAAGGCTGTTCCTGACCCACACTTGTTGTAGGTCGCGAGACGCGTAAATTAGTACCCAGTTGATATGTTGAAAAACTGCTACCAAGAACCTCTTGCGATGTACCCTGAGAATCGGGTATGACCTGGTGCTCGTCTCTCTTGCTCTTGGCTGTGTGGGCTTGTGCTGTAGGCGGATGACTAGAGCCGGGTGAATGTTTGTTGCGCGTAACTGTATCTTGGGAAGATGCCAGGCGACCGTATTCCGAGGGGTTAATCGAGAGATTTTGAGGCAACGCCACCACTATTGGGTGCCTCAGACCTCCCTTGGTATTGCGAAGGCCAGTGCCAATACTGCCGATGCCTTGGTGTTTTGAACCGCCTACGCCTGCGCCTGCGCCTGTACCTGCACCTTTCTTCGGCAGGTATTTGCCGAGTCCCGGCCTATTGTTAGCACTCCTGGAAGGCTCGGAAATGTTCTCGGTTCGCTGGCGCTGGCGTTTAAGTGGGATGTCTTCGTCAGACTCGGACTCGGACTCGTCTACATTCGTGTTTTTCAAGGGCCTTTTCTTGTTGCGAGTCTGGCGGTGCCAATTCGGAGGCCGGATCGGATCGCTCTTCTGGGTTGAAAGCTGGGTTGAAAGCTGAGTCGAATCTTGTGTGGAGTTAAGACCAGACTTGTCCTGCGCGCGGTTGGGCTTGGTGGTAGCCTTGTTTCTCCAAGCATTGATTGCAGCAGTTGTCACGTTCTTTTGCTGTTGCTGCACAGACTCCGTTAGTGAATGTGCTATGAAGGAGGCAGTGTGAAAGATGTACCCAAGACGGTGTATGCGGCTGGCCGTTTGAGTCTGTGCCTTCCCAGTCTATTAGATAGTAGGTTTTCCCACGTTCGAACTTCTCGTCGAGAATATCTCGAATTGCAAACCAGCCGTCGTCGCCTTCTTCATCAGCGTCTTTGGTGTTCTTGACGGTCGTTTTCTTCTTGGGTCTGGATGTAGGTAGTTGCGTTCGCGGTCGCGGTCTCGGTTGTGATTGTGATCTTGATCGTGATCGTGACCGTGATCGTGATCGTGGTCGCTTGTGGTGTTGTCGAGGATTCTGTTTAGAAGTCTCGGCTTCTGCCGTGCTCATTGGCGGCGGCTCGTGTTGGGCGTCTGTAGCAAGGTCAAGCCCATGATTAGCTTCTCTTATCCAGACAATCTTGGTAGCAATCAATTTGTGACAGTGTTAATATTCACGGAGCCCGTTGAACCTGTCGACGGCGACTAATATCCCTGCTGCATTAAAAAGCAGTGGTAGCCCACAGCCGTACGACAAGGCTAGCAATGTACATGTAGCTGCCGTCACGGCGTTCCAGGGTCCGGATAACAGGGGGGCAGCTTGTACGCTGTGGCTCGGTACTACCAGCCCACCGTCCAGGACCCGTTCCACCGCTATCTGCGCTATCTGCGCTATCTAGCGCCGGCGTACCGAGGTACTTAGTGTCCGTGGCTGAAGAGACAAACTTGGAACTTACCCATCATGTAATCATGTGTAAACCAATCGCAGTAAACCTAGGCAGGTAGACTCAAGCTTGACATAGTCAAAAAGAAGAGAGCTGAACCTGTATGGAACAGGATATGAGAATGTCTCGTTGATCGTTGAATTGATCAACGTAAATGTTGCAAGTCGGGTCTCGTTTCGCTTTCCGTTGCAAAGAACCAAGTGCACGAACAAGCAGGTTGAACCAATAAGTCTTGGCTAAAAGATGAGGCAATAACCTGTAATTATTTTATTTAGTCTTGGGCACTGACTGCAGTCGCCGGTTGCCAGTTGCCAGGCTAGGTGGTTATTCGGTTGCGAAGGTGCAGACACAAGGTGGATTATACGGTACCTAGACAATGACGTGGCGTGTAGAATCACCCCCAGTCAATTCTTGGTTAGGCGGCAGCGACTTCCTTTGCTTTGGGTACAGAGACAGAGAAGCAAAGATGAAATAAGTTTCAAGGCCGAAACGTATCGAAATAAGTCTGAGGAAACAGTTGGATAATACCTGGGCATGCACCCTACGGGACTGCAAACTTGTACCTACATACAAGGTACAGTATGTACATACTAAATAGTGGCATAATACTACCGGTACAGCACAGTTTACTCTAAACTTGTTGCTCGGGACAGTGGCCGAAGTGTTTCGGTTATTACAGCGCAACTACACGTGTATTACTCCAGGTACGTCCAAGGAATTTTGTAAAGAGTTCAATACGTTTCTTACGGGAACATTCTACCGTCTGACAACTATTCACCTGAGCCAGTATGAAGCTCCATAAAGTATACAAGTCAGTGATCATGTTATCTCGATGCCGCCTAGCTGGTCATCCTTCTGTATACCTAGACCGAAGCAACAGCAATAGGTGCAGGAGTCTGAGTTCTTCTCATAAGGGGCTACATAGATACTCTAAGATCGATCAGAGCAGGCACTCCAAGTTAATCTAAGGCATACCAAAGTAATAATGACAAGTAAATAATACTATCTCTATAAAACTCCAGGCAAACAGGCAACAGCAGGAAACAGGAGTCGCCTCCCCTTTACCAAGAGTGTATAGAAAGCCAGAGAAGAAGCGAGGGGGTATATCATCAGATCGCATCCCATCATACCATGTGTCCAGTCCAGTTCCATCCATCCCATCTTACCCTCATCCCCAGAGCCCCCTTTTTAATACAAAATTTTCGAATCCCCAAAAGAAATGAAGAAGAAACCCGCTTCTCCTAGCTAGTCCCGTGTATCTAGTACAACAGCTTCCCGCTATCCACCATAGCCTTGAACTTATCGTCCGGCTCCTGGAACTTATAATCCGCCCCGCGCACCACGCGGTCCACCTCCTCGCGCACGAACGGGTACACGTCCTTCCACGCGTTGCGCCCCATCCAGCAGTCCAGGTGCCCGTACCCCGGCACCACGCGCCGCCGGTACTGGACCCCCGACACATCGTCGCCCGTCCCGAACGCCGTCGTCAGCACGTCGTACGTGCGCTCCGTGCTCTCGGGGCTCAGCACCGCGTTGTCGCCTCCTACGAATAATAAGATCGGCACCCCTTTTAGCCGGCGCACGTTCTCCGGCGTGTCGAGCCGCTCGAACAGGGGCGCGTTGCCCATCACGTGGCCCTCGTACCCCTGCCGCATCAGCAGGTGCATCAGCGTCATGGTGATGCCGCCGAAGAACCGGTCGATCTGCCGGTGCGTCGCCTCGTTGAGGTTGTGGTGGTTCCAGCACCGCCCCAGCGCCATCGTCACGCGGTGGCAGCTCGCGTTATTACAGATTTCTTTCCGGGCCACCGGCATCAGCCGCAGGGCCTCGTTGAGCCCCCGCTGCAGCCGGCTGTCGTTCCGGCCCGTGCTGAAGCTGAACCAGTCGCCCCCGACGAGCCGGTACACGGCGTCGAGCGGGATCGGGAGGCCCCAGATCTTCAGCATGTTGATCGTGTTCCAGATCGGGTTCATGAACACCTGGCTGCACGAGATCCCCTTGACCCACGCGGCCGGGATCGTGCCGTCCAGCAGCCCCGCCGACAGGGCCACGCTGCCCATGCAGTGCGCGATCGTGTACGTCGCCTCGGGCTCCTTGCCTTCCTCGCTGAAGTCTTTCCGGATCTTCTCCAGGCACGCCTTGAAGTCCAGACGCACGTCGAAGGTCGTCCAGTCGTTCTGCGCGACCATCAGCATGCCGATGCGGTGCACGGGGACAAACACGCGGTAGCCGGCCCGCCGGAAGTAGTTGACGGCGTTGTAGCGGATGGTCGGGAGGGCAAAGATCTGGTGGTCGACCGAAGCGCCGGGGATCATAAACAAGTTCTTCGTCTCGATGCCCTTGCTGTCTGTTGGCTCCCACATGTGCAGCGTAGTAATGACGTCGTCTGACGCTTTGATCTTGAACGAATCGGTCGGAGGCGTGTTGTTGACGAAGCCAGAGTAGGTCTGGCTAGGATATTGTAGCGGCGTGAGCGGCGCCAACAGGAGCGACATGGATTTCCGCGTGAAGAAGGTAAGAAAGTTACTTGCGCTCTTCACCTTCTGGAAGATATTGCTTCCCGTTGGCGTGAGGGTCAATACTTCAGATAAGAAGTCTTTTGGTTGAATATGCATCATACCCTTTGCGACAACCTCGCCCAGAAGACCGCATTCGTCCGCATCTTTGCATCCACGCTTCTCTGGCGGTAGAGGCTCGGTGATGGTGACGTAGAGGGTGCTAGTAGACTTCCAGAAGTGAGATATCGACAGCGCAACTGACGAATCAACCACTTTATAGCCGTGGAAATGGAGCTTCTTTCCGTTGATCCCATGCATGTCGAAATCGTAGGTCAAGTTCCGAGTCCCGGGTGCTTTGCGATCGAGCAGGAATAAGTTGAACTCGCCTCGCCGGACCATGAATGGAGATCCGGGAATGGTGGGACAGACGAACGTGCCGGTCAGCATCGCTCTGTGACTAGGATCGTGGATGACGGATCTAACGTCGAAGGATTGTACACTGAGAAAGAATCGCGCCGTTTCGCTGAGGGATTTCGCTGTCCTGGCTGCTAGCTCGTAAGTGTCTATGTTGTCTCGCTTGAGGCCCTTGCCTCGGTGGATAAATCCAGACATCACTTCAGTGAAACCGAAGCCACTGTCGTTCAGTCGGGAAGCCGTCGTGATGGTATTCTTTGCAGTGCTTATCCTGACATCTTCTTGCGCCTCATCAATGATCTCTTTGACGCTGACACTGTTGGAGTGAGGCCGATGGTGAACATCGTGACGAGAATGCTGGGGATGGCCAAAGAGGTTGAGTGTCCCGTTTTTCGTGTCAACGTCAATTTCGAGATCGTGATTATTGGCATACAGATGCACGGACCGTTCGGCGAGAGCGGTGATAGTCGCAAAAGGGTTTGCGCCGAGGGCTGTTGGGATTACTGCAGCGTCTGTGACGATGAGGCCGTCGTGGACCTCTGTACCGGAGCCGGTGAAAACCTCTCCTTGATGATTTGTGACACCGCTCTCGCCGGTACCGTCACTAGCCATGCAGGCGCCACTACGGAACGTTAGTATAAAACATCTTAAGTTGGTAGAAATCGAAATATGGAGCAACTTACCCAATCGGGTGAACAGTAACTTGCTGCTGGCCCATGAGAGCATAAAAGGGGTTTTGGACAAACGTTCCCCCAACAGCTTTCGTTGCTTTCGCTAAAATACCGTTTAGGTGCCTGACGTGTTCACTACGACCAACGCCGATGAACTCAAGGACCGGCTTGTCATCCTTCAGAGTCAAGTATGCTTGGTTACCTAGATTCGGTTAGCAATTGGTGTGCTTCAGAGCAACTCGGTATTAAAACTCACTATCGTGGGACATTATTAGGTATACTTGAGTTCTTTCGATGGCACCTTTTCGATAGTACGGTCCCAAGAACGCACTGCCCAAACGGGCAAGTTTTGACTTGAACCTACCAACGAGGCCCTCGTCTGCGGGCTCGACGCTACCAGGTAGGAGTTCGAGCATAGCTTGTAAGAATGGCGCGAGGACTCCTGGCATGGTGCCCTCCTCGATAACATAGCCATCCAGAGGGTTCGCATGGCCTTGTCTGTTATCAATGATTCCGGTAATGCATGGTCCGATGGGATGGTAGGGAGATGGGAAGGCCTTTCCCATGGCGTTTACTTCATAATCTGTGTTATACCTGCGAGTAGTTAGACGGTGTTATACGGCAAAAGGATGAAGATGGTACATACCCAAACCCCCAGATATCGCCGTTGCCGCTCATGTTCTGGCCTATTCTGTCGCTTAACGGGAGACCCATGTCCCTACTCCGTAGAAGGATCTCTGTTGTGCCAATGGCACCGGCGCCGAGGAACACGGCCTTCTTTGCTTGAACCCACATGAGATCGCCGTGGAGATTGGCTTTGAAGTGGCCGCGATTCCGTCCATGCCAAGCAAAGTATATGATGTACCCTTCCTGCCCGTCGGGAGCTTTGGTGATGTACCGTACCTCAGACTCGCAGAATATGTCGGCGCCCCAATTCCACGCGTCTGCTACGTACGTGACCAACGTCGTGTTCTTAGAGCCGTCGTTGACTCCGGTAGGATCTTGGCCAGTGAGGGCGGAAGGAGACATTTCTACGCCGCAACTATTCGGACCGTTCTTGAACCTCGTAGTCTGCTTCACTCGACGAAAGTTATCTGTCATGTTGAGACATTTTGCTTGCCTCTCTAGGAGCTCGAGTTTAGGCAGCTTCGGCCAGTCTTCTGGGTACTCCTCCGGTTCTAGGACATCGGCTGCTCTATCGTAATCTAGTGGGTCGAATTGTCAGTTTTCATATCTCGTACGAGGCTGTGCTTCTTGTAAAAGTCCGTGAACCCTCATCCCTGAAAAGCTATGTATTCAAAACTTATAGGAGTGGAAGCTTACATTGTCTCAGACAGCTTGGATCGTCTCTGATCTCCTGCGGCCATGCTTCTTGTTGAAGTGTCTGTTCGTCGGCCTCCAGATACACATTGGCATTCATCAAGCTAGTTCCACCGAGACCTGAGTCATTGTTTACTTAGTATAGACAAAATTTAACTTGTGTGTGCGGAGGCTCACCATTGCAAACAACGGCATTCTGGCCGTTGCCGAAGATCATATGGTACATGCCGGTAGGATCTCCGCCGCCGACGATCTTCTTGGGTGCCCAGCCAGGGGCGAATTCGCCGGAGTAGTGGACTTGCTCTAGAGCGTCAGTGGATTCAGCTGGATACTCTCCGGGCCAGCGCTCCTTGCCGCGCTCCAACAGACAGACGGACTGGCCGGCGCGAGCCATACGGGACGCCGCGACGCCGCCACCATAGCCGGAGCCGATGACAACGCAGTCGTACGATGGGCGCATGAGCTCGAGAGGGTTCGATAGGCGAGGGAACTTTGACGATTTGGGATCATCTCCATATGTCCCTATCCGGGCGTAAGCTCGAGATCGCGGGCCACCTGCTTCCTCTTCATGATCCCCAAATGGTGGTACAGGCATTGGTCGATTCCACGGGTCGCCCGAGTTCGGTCCATACGTCGTGTTATGATTGAACGAGTCTGCCGAACAGTTTGAGGCGCTTGCACTACTAGTGGGCTCACGTGCGCCGGCATGCCAGGTAGCGCTGCCATTGAGCTTTCTACCCGTCCCGTTGGTACCATTGATACCATTCGTTCCATTGGTGATGGGGACATCGATCTCTGTCGTCTTAATATCCTCGGCGCCTGTTGTCGTGTCGTGTGGCGTTACTGAAGGCATCGTGATTATGAATTTGACTTGCCGGAAGGGATGAGATCGCAAGATTGGCCTTGGTAAAGGCCGGCAAAGTAAGATTCTGCCAGTGCCCTTTTAACAGGAATGGAAAAGTAGATGAGTGTCACTGAGAAGATCTTAGAAGAGCAGGTCAGCTTAGCGGGAGGATTTAAAAAACTGAGGTATGACTAGGATATAAGATGATATGCAGGGTTTACGGGAATGGTAGCTAGGTAGAGAGATGGGACTGTCATCTCGCGCCTCGCAGGACTGTGGCTTCATATATCTAGAGGGACACTGAGGGACACTGGCTCTTTTCTCGGTCAAGGCCGGTCTTGGTGGATGGCTACCTAATCTAAGCCCTTTTGTTGTACTATGGACAATGAACGAGAGGCCGAGGATCGACGGATTACGGGATATGGAATGCATCACGACCTACTGCAGGACAATAACCGTTCTGTTCACATCTTGCAGACACTACTGCAAGTGAAGAGAGACCAGGGGCGGCGCAGACCCTTGCCCGCTGAGGCAGGGCTGAAAATGAAGCAAGGATCGTCAGCCCATATGGGTATCTCCAAGTAATACTCAACGTTAGCGAGCTGTCTGCCGAGCTTACCGTCCCCTACACGCGATTGGGCGACCGAGTGGACAAACAGTTCGGGACATATCCAATAATAGTGTATCTTGTTAGCTGAACTGCAAAACGGACGATGCTAACTAGAAACGCGATATTACCTTAGGTACATACCTAGCTGCCCAGTAGGTACGTATCACAGAGCAAAAAGGACACAAGGGTGGAGCTAGACCCCCGAAAATGGCCATTAGATAGGGATGGGGGTAGGCATTTTGGACCCATGTTAACTAAACTTTTAGCGGGGTGAGAAAAGGAGTGAGATCTACTCTTGTGCTTGTGAATACTGCCAACCATGTGGTAGTGTAATATCGTGCTTGTCATCGTCATCAATATAACGACTATATGCGTAACTTGCCTATGTGATAACAAGTCTTGGTGTTGATGTCGGTGTTGGTTAATACAGTTGGCCCTGTCCAATGTTTCCGCTTGCCATTGAAGAATAACCCGCCCCCTGACAGTACCATAGTTAGGACGGGTGCTCCCGCTTGGGTTGTTTCTTCATGGCCCGGGGCCATGGTAGTTTTCCCATCGAAATTTTCTTCATAATGAGAATGAGCCAGGGACGTCGACGAAAACGTACAAGGAACGTTGCAAGGGTGAGGAGGCAGGGGGGTTGGAGAACGTGTGGCTTTGCCGACCCCAATGGCTCCAATAGTGGAACAATCCCAGAGCGCCGATTTCTCTTTTCGTCATTGATACATGAGAAGATACGACATGATTGGCCAATGAACGGACTCGAATCGGAAGAGGCCTAAGTATGCATCTTCTTTCGGGATAGGCAATCTGATCGTAAACCAATTCATTGTTAATCTAGATATAGTGTTATGAGCAACCTGGGTGTATGTGCTGATGTGTTATGAGGATATACCTACGGTTCTTGGTAATTCCAACACCTTCATTCTTTACCTGCCAAGCTACGTATGTAGTGCTCGCGTAGCATCCTTGAGTCGTACAAGTAATATCAATCATGGCCATCGTAGTTGGTCAGTCGGAAAACACCGTATAAACTCGCCGGGAGACTCGATGCGGATGTCTTCGCTACCATTGCTGTGATATCGACAAATGTTGTCTTCGAAATGGGGAGACCTTAGGCCCCGTTTCATAGTTTCAGCCACGCCAGGCACCCCCGTCTACGGGCTGAGACTGGAGTATCCAATGAGAATGCAAGGGAGGCAACGCTCTCCCTTGCTTATGTTAGCTACGGCGGTAATATGATGCCAAGTGCAATCCTCTCTTAGCAGCTTATTATGGCTGCTTGTAGATAAGAGCAGCAGCTATTTCGGGACTCTGCCAATCTAGGACTGAAGCAGACTGGCATTCAAGTGCTAAAGTCCTTGGGATAAAAAAAGGAACCCGCGAGAATCGAGATTGATGGATCTAGCGTCCATAATTAGCAGACCCTAGTGTAGTGTACCGTATCATCAAAAACATATACCTAGGCGTAAAAGTTCAGCCACTAGTCAGGGGTTGTTGGAGAAAGGCCGAGTACCTAGACTGACAGACTGACGGATTGACAAATCTCGGGGCTGAAAACGTCGAAAGAAGTAAGGTCTAGTTCGCCTATACCAATATCAATAACTGAAAAGTGATAAGTACTATTGCGGCATTATGTTTGTTTGAATATTGGGAGGCTCTTGGTCGACGTCAATTTTATGGCCGGCATTGTCGGCCCGTAGTCTGTATGTAGTCTTATGTAGTATGTACCTAGGTAGGTAGGCCTTTTATCAAACGACACTGCGAGGCGATGATATGGCGCAAAGGATAACATCATCTTCTGGATGCGACTCAATATTACTGCCCTCCATCACGGAGCCCCCAGCAAATTGAACGTGGAGACCGGGATGGAAAGTTTGCGGAGGATGCGGTTAAGACGTTAATGCTCCGTTTTCTACGATCCTATGAAAAGAAGGAGGTCGGATATTGAGTCTGATTGGCTACGCTTTTAATTATGAACTTTTCCTATAACGATATCTTACATTAAGCGAGATGTCCCACCGTCGAAACCTTCGTCAATTGCTTAAGTGACTATGTATATGAGGTCTTAAAAGGTAGATATTTTTCATGAACTCCAACTTCTATTTTTAATTGATCAATGATATTTTCGACTGCAGGTACAATCAAGACTAGAGAAACGGTGTGGGAGAACGATTTGCTGTCGTGCCATCTATCTCGTGTCATCCAAGCGAAACCTCTACACGATACCGCTTTCGATATAGTAGTAAGCGACGCGGTGACAGTGACACCGCTTGTATATTGCTGTTGTACTTCCCCGCCGTCAGCTCTCATTGTGCTCCGTTTCGCACGTCGCACAAGGAAGGAAGGGGGGAAAATAGCAAAGCTAGCATTTCGTCTTTGGCTACCTATTCTTGTCTCCTTCTCGCATATCGGATGTAGCCTGCCGTTCAGCACACACAAGATCCTGCCCTACATGATGGCAACGTTAGACACCATCCGAGCCACATTTTGCGGCACTGGTATGTTGCAATACGGCCTCGTCAGCATCAGCCCACCCAGCGGAACATATTCTTGTGGGAAATTGTCCTATGAATCGGCTGGATTCCGATCGGAAAGGATCCCACGTTCGAGGTCGCGCTGTCGTACAATGACACAACGACACAGGGGAATTTATGATTTGTCTCAACCCCCGCCGCCACTCACGTTCTCATCGCCTCCAACGGCCCGAATTATACCAGGGTACTTTGACTTGATCTCCTTTGATGAAGACTAAATAACGAGGCCGAGAGGTGATAGACTCCTCCTACTACATCCCGGAACGGCCATGCCAGTGAGAGCCTAAGAGGTAACCTGTCGAAAGCGACGACCGCTTTCTTGACCGAAAGTCGTTGCTAGCCTCGCTCGCCTCACCAGCTTGTGACTTGCTTACCTATCGACGATTTCTGTGCATTATGTACGTTCGATGTATGTATGATGCATTAAGACGCTCCGGTATATAGGGTGGTTGGCAGGGGGGGTGAGTAGAGTGGCTGAGACCCGGGGTCTAGAAATGATTTAGATCAGGGTAAGATTCTCACATGGCGACAAGGCCATCCCTGGCCAAATTTCCCGGTTCTAGCTACCTCGTCCACTGCCCCGGTATCAGTTACGAGCAACCACCACCAACAGCCCATCGGAAACTGAATCTTGCTCGGGCGTTGTCCCTATCCTTTATCTGAACCGCCGTAGCCAAGAACGATGAGGGATGACAGTCCTTGGTAAGCGAAAGCATTCCAGAATTACCGCGCCCCGTTGCTCTATGAATTAGACGATACGAAGTGAAGGTCAGCACTAGCATTTGAGGATTGGCCCCCGAAAGTCACATATAACACCCGGATTATCAAATTCGCTATGTCGTCGGCGGTTTTGCCTCTAGACGATTTATCCCCCTTATTCTGGACGAGCTACCAGGACAGATTAACCCTTGCCTACTCTTACAAATCCAAGTACATACATCCCCAATTATCCAGGCCACTCTGGCCGTCTTATACCCCCCATTCGCCAATCCCAACTCGAACCGAACCGCCTACTGCCGCTCGCAGTACCCAACGTATAACGAACGTCCAACATCCGAAACAGCATCGTACTTCTACCCATCACGGCAACGCAGTTCGTAGCAATGACGAAACGAAACCTCCCAAACCCGCCTATCCCTCAAGCCCGTTTCCAAAAGCTCGTTCGTAAACCCTTCAAAGACAAGACGTTTCCATTGCCGCCGTCGTGTGGCCCCCCCATCCGCGCCTGTAGCGTCGCATCCCGGGATTCTGTAGCGGTATGTAATGCTACATAACCGAGCTGACATAGCCTGCCTACTTTTACTCAAACTGAACTTATGTAGCGATCTATGTATTGTACATGCATATATCGTCTAGGTATAACAAGTAGGGTAGCATCGGCGTAACCTCAGTAGCACTCAATTCTGGATATCTCCATCCTACGAGGTAGGCATGTATGTAAGTAGGCCTCACTTTTCTTCGATTGCTAGCGCTCCACTACGCCGCACGCCAGGGAGGATCCACCGAGAGCCTCGTCGGATCGTAGGCGGCATCATCTATCATCGTTGACCACGTATGTATATGTATGACGGAAGGCTTAGAAATAGTTTCGGTATGTGATAGCACGCGATCATCTACCGTATTCTCCCTTCTCTCGGAACGTTCTGTCTCCGGGCGAATAAAAACTGCATTGTGAAAAAAGGGAGAAAACGCATCGTAGTATTTCTTTTTCGTCTACCTAGCTATAATGAACCTTAATTCTCGAGTAGGCCTTGGGAGTTTGCCTTGGGCCTTTTTTCGTGTTGTAAAAGACTCTCGTCAGGATCGCTGGCCAAGATTTTTTTCATACGGCCGCAGCCCCCGACCCTTAGTACTGCCCAACTCCCAACGCCAGCCAGGTAACCTAACCTAAAACGCAAACGCAACCCATCTCAAAGGTTCACCGGAGCAGATCCTAGCTCACCGGTGACGATGATGATGCTGTCCTACCGAACTCCCCCTTAGTTCCTCAGCTTAGCTTAGCCTTTCACCACCAGTCTCCCTGGTCGTGCATAGCCTGCACCACCTTGAGGAATCCCGCGATGTTCCCGCCGGCGACCAGGCTAGGCAGCTGGCCCTCCTCGACCTTGACGTACTTGTCGGCGCAGCGGATGCTCGTGTCGAAGATGTCCTTCATGATGCCGCCCAGGCGCCCGTCCACCTCCTCCCGCGACCAGCTCAGCTGGCTGCTGTTCTGCGCCATCTCGAGGCCCGACACCGCCACCCCGCCCGCGTTCGACGCCTTGCCGGGCGCGTACCAGATCGTCGCAGTGTCTTGACCTTTCCTCGCCTTGCGAGCCGCCTCGAACACGTCGATGGCCGCCTGCTCGCACCCCATGTTGGACCCCTCCGCCACGAACCGCGTCCCGTTCTTCACCAGCGCCTCGGCCTCTTCTTTGTTCACCTCGTTCTGCGTCGCGCACGGCAGCGCGATGTCCACCTTGCCCACGTGCACCCACGGCCGCGCGCCCTCGATGTACTTGAACTCGGCTTTACTGCTGAGCGCCGCGAGCGGCTTGCGCGCGAGCTTGATGGCCGCGATCTCGTTCACGTGCTCGGGCGTGAACTGTGCGTCGCCCTCGGCGACGAGGCAGCCCTTCGAGTCCGAGAGCGAGACTACCGTGGCGCCCAGCTCGATGGCCTTGAGGGCGGCGTACTGCGCGACGTTGCCGGAGCCGGAGATGGCGACGCGCTTGCCCTTGAAGTCGCCCTGGCCGGCGTACTTGAGCATGTGCTCGACGTAGTAGATGAGTCCGTATCCGGTGGCCTCTGTGCGGAAGAAGAAAAAAACGTTAGCCAAGGCATATTTATAGGCAGATTGGTAGGATGTCTGGTAATTACCCGGTCGGATTAAGCTACCACCCCAGGTGAGGCCCTTGCCGGTGAGGACGCCCTCCCACTTGTTGCGCTCCTTGCGATAGGTGCCGAACATGTAGCCGATCTCTCGTCCACCAACACCGATGTCGCCAGCGGGAACGTCGGTCTCGGCGCCAATGTGCTGGCATAGTCGTCGCATGAACGCCTCGCAGAACCGTCGGATCTCGTTATCACTCTTGCCCTTGGGGTCGAAGTCGGCACCACCTTTGGCACCGCCCATGTTCACTGCGGTACCTCGTTAGCAAGCGTCCCCCTCTTCTATCTGCTTTGTGGTCGCGTCATAGCAATAGGCATAGCTTACATCCGGTCAAGGCATTCTTGAAGATCTGCTCGAAGCCGAGGAACTTCAGGATGGACAGGTTGACGGTGGGGTGGAACCGCAGGCCGCCCTTGTAGGGGCCGAGGGCCGAGTTGAACTGGACGCGGTATCCGCGGTTCACCTGGATGTCGCCCTTGTCGTCTTCCCAGACGACGCGGAACTGGATGGTGCGCTCGGGGATCGCGACGACCTTCAGCGCGGTCCGGTACTCGGGGTGTGCCTCGAACAGCGAGCTGTCCTCGAGGGTGGCCGCAAGCTCTGCGTCTTTATGTCAGTACTACTACACCATATGCTAATGGCTACGTCATGATAAGGACTCACCCTTGTAGGCCTGCTCGAACTCGGGCTCGGAGGGTAGGTTGGACATTTTGGCTGGAATGTAGGTGATTTGTTTTGTGTAGTAAGAAAAAAGGGTATCAATGGGAATTGGGTATCTCAAGAGTGCGTGTTTCGTGAATTGCTTGAAGTGGGAGAGGAAGAAAAGGTCAAGTCTCGTGGAATAGTCAAGTGATTTATATAGGTTTGGGGAAAGGTGCACGTGGATACTGTGCAAACAAAGAACAATGGGCGACAGCAATGGGCAATAGAAATGACAATGTTGGTGTCCTAAGGCAGACTCTATTATTCGAATGTCAAGAGAAGCAAACTAGCGAGGGAGGTCGAGGAAGGAGGTGCCACATTATATCCGTAAATCGTTTGCTATGAATACTTAGGTATCTCCTAGTAACCTGAGGTCTAAAGCCGAGGAGCTTGCCAGCTTGCCAGCTTGCTTGGACAGGCACAACCCGTCATCGGTCTTCGCCTCTCCATCGACCAACGCTCATCAGTCCATATTTGGTGAACGTGCCATGGGCTGTTTGTGCCGATCAAGGCTATTTGCTTTACTACCTACATGTCCATACGTTGCCATTGTGTAGGGGGCGTTCCAGGGGGGAAACATGAGGTTTGACTTCAATGACTACAATTGTTCGCTAATCGGACCCAGGTCCAAGGTAAGCTTGTATGTAGCCTCAACTGTCTAGGGCAGAAGATGTGTGGGGGGTTTCGAGGGGGGTGCCTGGCTCATGGTCACGACTCTAGCTGAATTTTCTTCTTCTTCCTTTCTGCTTCCCCCTGTCTGACGAGGCAAGCGAGGTAATTGCTGATCCATCGATGCAAGATCGAGTTATATGCCTCAGTCTAGTCCATCGTAGATCCAGCTCCTCGAGTTCTTCCCGGCTTGTGATCTCAGAGCGTAGTCGGCGATTCCGTATATTGGCCGATATGATGATGCGTAAGGCTAGGAGGTATCTTATCTTCTCCGGAACGAGCTAGAGTAGCGGCCGGAATAGCGTCGTTTAAGTTGTATCCCTCCCGCACAACCAATCAGGCTTGTGCTGTGGCCTTCCATCGTATATACCTTAGATAAGTAATATAGGTACAGGTATACACATGTTATGTGTATAAAAAGTTTTCACGGCCGTTCCGAGTTGCGTCGTTGTAAATATATGCAATTGCAAGGGAAAGGTCACAGCGTAAGCCCGACTGGGTGTGTGGGAGGTTGCATTTCCAACAACGCCATTCTGACGGCAACCTAAACCGCATAGCATATCTGTCATTTGCTGTCTGTACAACGGCATCTAGGGTACGTAAGCCATTATGCTAACTCACGAGCGTAACGGCGTATTTGTTAGAAGTTGAAATGCGTATATGAAAGGTACAGCGGTGACGGAGTTCGTCGTTCTACATAGTACCACAAAATCATGATCGGTTCTTTGTGTGGGGGAGCTCGGAGCTCCAGCTGAATGGTGAATCTAGAACGGGACCAGCCAACCAGCGAGCGCAATTGGACTGCCCTACGGGCTGCGGTAGGGATGGTGACCCGGAGAAACAAGAAGCTTGTAAGCTGGCCGGCCCTCCAAGGCCCACAGCTGTGCGGCATCTTATCATCGGTCCGTGATTCGTCAGTTGTGTTTGCGACGACACCAAAATTTTCGTCAATGGATTCCCATGTGGTAGGGCTCGATGCGTACAAGGGTGTGCTGAAGATTGAAATTCCCCCCCGCCGCTCGCGGAACGACCCTACTAAGATCTCGGCTTCACCATCGTGGACCCTGCGTCTTGCATTGGATGGGAAAAGGCTGATCCAGTAAGATCTCGAGAATGTATATATATTGCGTAATTGACAGCCAATTTCCCTCCGATCAATTTTTTCTCTCTCATCCCACCGAGATGTTCCGGAATCGGAGCAATCCGGGTACGCGTTCTTAAGGGGTATCATATTAGCTGGGTAGATAGGTATCTGGTTGCTCGTGTGATGATCGGTGGACGGAATAAATCCCAAGGATTACTTGACTAGTAACGTTATTGTATGGTATCCTCGCCTCCCACTGCGCCAACTCTTGAAAAACGATATTATGGCCCGCGATATTCCTTAAAGTACATGCTTAACCCGGGTCCTGGGACTCCAATGCACTGCTCGTGCTTCCTTCGTAACGCCTAGCACCCATTGAAAACCGTACAGCCCGATTTCTGTTCATCACCATATGGCTGATTGGTCGAGGTCGAACCGCTTCAACTCCTTATTGCCATCCTCCACGTCCTTTTTGGCCTTCATACGCATGTAGAAGATCGGGCAGTCCTTGCTGCTGCAGATGACCTCGCAGTGCATGCTCCCCTGGCATCTTTGGCACTGGGTCCATAGTCGCCCAAACCGGACTTCGAGGTCCGATACCTTGTCTAATGTCTTTTTGTACAGTTCGCCTACGCGTGGTGCGCAGTTAGAACAGACGGCACCGCCGCTCTCCTCCTTGCTCGAAAGCGGCTTCTTGCAACCCATGCATGTCATGGTCTTCTTTGCAAATTTCATGAGACCACCCACAGCCGGCGCTGCGACTGAGATGGAACGCGTGTGGTCACCGGTGAGGAGCGACCTCGACTTGGTCTCTCCTAGGATAGGATCGAAGATACGTCCTAGAGGCTTGGCCAGCTGATTATCTAGGTAATATCTTGTGTCGATAGGAACGTTGTTCTCTAGAACGTAGATAGGGTCTTCCGAGCGTTCGAAGTTCTTCGACCCGCGCGCACCCTTGATCATGACGTACGCCACTCGATCTCCTAACGCAGGCGCAGAGCCTGGATCTCGTTCTTTCATGCGTAGCCAGAGCTCGACGTGGGCTTGCTTGGCATCGTAGTTTTCCTTCGTGAGAGCCTTTGTGATCACGAGCTTCGACATATCAACCTTGTTCTGTAATAGATCTGCAATTGTGTCTTTGACGTAACTGCAACGCTGGTTAATATGATCCATTCTGGGAATAGGAGATGGCAAAACTTACTCCTGGGCTCCCTGAACATCTTGGTCGATCAAGATCATTCGGAGAACTTTTTCGATGACCGTCTGTACCAGGAGACAGTTATCTCTTCTGACCGTCTCAATACCTTTGGTATCCATCTTGTCGAACTTCTCGGGCCGTGTCCAGAAGAGGCCGGCGTAACGTTTTTTGTTGATCAGCAGATAGGGGTAGTAGACTTTCTCGAATTCTAGCTTGATGGGTTTAACGAATTTTGATGACACAAAAGATGCCGCTTCTTCGCCAAGTTTCATCGCTTCAGCGAGGTCTTTTGTTCCGAACTTTACCATGACGGAATCAGTGTCGCCATAAATAACCTGAGCATCATGAGAATAGCCATTGGCTACCGTGTACTTCTTCTCCACCTCGGCTTTCGTCTTCTCAATCATCTGTCGGCCAAAACTTGTGGTACTACTGGCAATCTCCAGGCAAGGAAGCTTGCCCGTTGTTGCACCTGTAAGACCGTACACACTGTTGGCACTCACCTTCAAGGCAAGCTGTCGACCGTTCAATACGGCTTTCTTGAAAGGGTCGGTTTCGACGGCCAATTCCCTCTTGGCCTGCTTTCTTGCCGAGAGCAATTCTTCAAGAATCTGGGCTAGGAGACCCTTGCGTTGCTTGACCGTGACGAACATGTCGCCATTTGGCGTAACGATATAATCTTCGTCTTTCTTGAGGTCAAACTTCTCTACAGCTTTCTTGTTCACAAGAGTCGTGTAACACAGGTTATGCGCCTGCATGATACTGGGGTATAGCGACGCAAAATCGAGAGTTGCGATAGGCACATCGTAGAAACCTCGAGTAGGTTCAATGACTGTGGCACCTTCGTACTGGTCATCTGAACTTTCCGACTTCATATTCGGAATTACAAGCTTCTGCTCTAGAGCCTTTCGGAATAGTTGGCTCATGAACTTGACTTGTTGTCCACGTGAAAGGAGGAAGTTGAATGGAACACCCGTGACTCTGGCCATTTCTGTATAATTGGCAAGGCAGGAAAGCTTGTCCATCAGTCTCTGAGGCAGATAGGCATCCTTCAAGCAGTACAACGCTAGACGTCGTCTGGACTCTGGCGTGCCGTTGAACAACTCGGTGATCATCGTGTAGTGGACGTCTTCTTTCTGCTCTCCTAGGAAATGAGAACACACCGAGTTCAGCGTGTAACTTCTCAGATGGTGGTCGCGCTGAATCAGCTGCAGCAGATCCAACTGGAGTCGCCCGTTCGTGTTCGTGGCCTTCGTGTCTCGGTTGCCCATCTGCTTGCTGGAGAAGTTGGTATCCTTGAAGTAAGATTTGACATTGTGTAAACGAGTCCAATACTCGAAGTCGCGGACCTTTAGGTGCTTCGCGCGGTCTAACAAGTACGGGAAATCGAAGTTGCAAATGTTGTAACCAGTGATTAGATCAGGATCAACTTTGTCGAGGAATCGCTTCCAGGAAATCAGCATATCACCCTCCCTCTCGAACTCGAGAATTTGTGTCGCTACGATGGGACTCGTTTTGTCGAGGCAGAATACGTTCCGAACGAAGGGCTTGCTTTCTCCGTAGCGCGTTACGACGTTGGCAATTTGGATGACTGGATCCTTGTCCGCCTCTGGGAAGATTCCCTTACGTCCAGCACATTCAATATCGAAAGATAGTATTCGCAAGGGGGCCATCTTTGACCATTCGCCTTTCGGTTCGTGGGAAATCAAGTCTTGGTAGCTAATCTCGGCTTCGATTTGGCAGCTAGAATGTCGTTGGTTCTCTCCGATAAGGCGGTACGCTTTGGCAGGTGCTTCTACCCATGACATTCCGGGGATCTAGAACAATTAGTATATTCTCCTCGATGCAATGATTAAGGCCACCTACCTTGCAATCCACCATAAATCGCAAGACATATTGAAGGTTATCAAATGTCCTTATACCTCCGTCCACCCCCTTCCACATTCCCTTCCAATTTGCTTCCCTTCCGTCATTCTTTTCGAATGCCGAGCGCACTCTTGGGATGAATTTTGGGTCTGTGACTGTGACCTTGATGTAGGGGCTTTGGGTATTGCCTTGGAAGCCATATATATCCTCTCTTAGGCATAGGCTGCAAGAGTATATGACAGGCTGAGTTTGTCCTACTTGAGCCTCGAGATAGGCTTTGTACGGTTCGCAGTCTTGGGGGGTGAAAGAGACTGGAGCAGCTACGTAAAGATAGTGCTTGAAGTCGGTGACGTGAAGCATGACAGAGTGGCCATTCTCAGTCACTCCGAAGAGCTTGATAGCGGTTCTGTTGCCATGAAGGGTACCTTCTTCAGCTTCTATCTGCTGGAAGATAAGATTATCTCGCTCGGGGTTGAAATCGACGACGGGTGGGCGTTCCCATGCTTGGTCTTTCTCTGAGTTGGTCTGCTTTAGCTCTGAAATGTCTTGACTGAGCTTCTCAAGGACTTCTGATTCGAAAGTGCTTTTGGGTTGTGTAGAGGCTAGCTTTGAGCCAGGGCCTTGCTGGGAGCTGTTCAGTCGTGATGCGGGCGAAGAAGTAAGTGGCTCTAGACGTGGTTTCTTCGCAGATGGGGTGGAAGGTATGTTTCGGCGATTAGAAGCATCGCTAAGAGCACGCTTCTGAGGTAGAAATTTGCTGGCCATGACTGCGTATGCGTATATAGAGTCGATGGGAAGCAGGAGAAGTGTTACGGTTAGACTTGGGCTTAGGCTTAGGATTCGGGTTAGGATTAGGGTTAGAACAAGTTTATGGGAATAAATGGCTTCGCGTGAATCGCGTCGCGTCTGAAAGCTTGCAGGGGCGATGGTGGGGCAATGCAAGCAAGCACGCGTTAAAACGTCACTAATTAAACTTATCCCACTTAACAGAATAATATGTGTTATAAGCATCACAGTATTAAAAGGAAGTGGTCCGTGTAATCTTTCGCTCCAAATCACGGACCAAGTGATGGTTCGGGAAAAATAAATCTTGGTCATGAATTGAAATCGCGAAAAATTGCATGATATTGGGACAATACTCGGTATTGTCTGCATAATCACACAAATCTGTCATATGGGAATCTAATGGTACACTATTTTGTCCGGAGACTCAATATCCCATGTCTATAGTTCTCTTCCGCTGGCCTTCTCAACGCCATCCTCCGACTTTTCCTCAACCACCTTTCTGGTAGGTGTCCAGTTCAATGCCTTCAGTCTCTCCGAAAGAATAGGGTGGGAGAAGTGGTAGCTCGCATACATCCAGTCCGCATCCATGGTGCTAAGGTTCTGGATCTGGAGCTTAATGAGCGAGGAAGCTAGCTCCGTCTTATAACCAAGGTTGTGAGCGAACTCGTCTGCCTGGAATTCGAAACGACGGCTCATGATGTTCATTAGTAGCTTGATGACAAGGTCCATGGGAGCCAATGCATCCGAGAATAAGATGAAACCGATGATGATGGGGTGCTCCTTGGTGAATCCAAAGTCGGCGTAGAGAGACGAGTTGTTGATGAAGACTGAGAACAGGCTGAAGATGTAGAACACATTAAGCTGCTAACTGTTAGTGTGGAAAATTCATGAGTTGGAAGATCTGAACGTACCTGCGAAATCCCAAAAAGCTTGGTCGTATGACCCAGACTCCAATGGCCGAGCTCGTGTGCGAGGACTGCGACGACCTCCTCAGACTTGCTCTTTTCGATCAGCGTGTCATAAATGACGATGTGCTTTTTCCACGGAAGTCCGAAGAAGTAGGCATTGCTGTGCGCACTGCGTTTGCTACCGTCAATTACAAACAATTCGTGAAGAGGAAACTTTAGCTTCTTTGCCAACGCTTCCGTTTGCGTCTTCAGTTGCCCCTCTTCAAGAGGAGACAGCTTGTTAAACAACGGCAGGATGAAGATGGGGTACACAGTTATCATGAAAACCTGGAGAACAGCAGTGAAGAGCCATAACCAGGTGACAAACTGAGTACCTGTCTTCTTCACGATGGCGAGGAAGCCGGCGAGAATAGGAGGCGCGAAGAGGAAAGCGAGCAGGTTCGACTTAATCATATCCGTAATGAATAGTTTCGGAGTCTGCTTGTTGAATCCGAACTTCTCTTCCAAGACGAACGTGTGGTAAATATTGGCAGGGAGGGACAAGGCTTGTTGGATCAGGATGAAGGTGAGAACGAAGACGATGGAGTGCGAGATCTCGCCACTGAACCGATCGGGAAAGAAACGGAGGAAGCCGCCAGTCCATGACCATAGCTTGGGGAGAACGTCGTAGTGGATGAAGGCAATGTTTTGAACCTGACCCCAGAGACCCTTCACGAAGCCGAACTTGGCTTTGGCGCGACCATATTCCTGACTCTTATCATAGACATCTTGCGCAACCTCTTTCTCGAGCACCTGCGGGGGCTTCGTTTTCTTGAGGACACCATACTGTCGGAGCGAGAGGAATTCTTCGAAGCAGTACTGGGCGACGGAGAAGCCGATGATGAGCTTCTTCCAGGGGAAGAGAGGTCGGTCCAAGAACCGGGCTAAGCGCTATCGTGAAATGTTAATATTCTGTCCAGGTACGTATTAATAGGGACATGTACATACCTGAAGGATATCCATCATTCCGGGCGCAAAAGATTCGGTGATGGTTGCATAGAAATCTGTCTCAGGCTAGCTGGAGCAGAACAATGTTGTGAATTTTTATCGGAACTCCAAGGTAAGCTGTCATAGAGAAACCGTGTCCAGGAGCTCAAACGTCAGCGTGGCTGGTGCCTGTGGAGACAATATGTGGCAGAGATGGCGGGGTAGTAGCCACATTTTGCATAAGTGAATAATTCTGGCTATTTTTAGACTCGTTACGTACAAATAACATAAAGCTCCTTTTCAGGGGTAAAATTCCCATCTGTGGAATGTCTTCTTGCAACAAGTCACTGCACCAATCGTAGGTAGAGGAGCTGTGTTATTCCTCAGGGAATATTTTTTTCTTCTATCTACAGTAATCTCTTTGTACGAGTCTATTTTCTAGGTCTAAGTATTCTCCACGTTTCATCCCAGTACCGGTACATGCTGGCGTCCGTCCAGTCTCCGAATCGATATTATAAACAGGGTAGGGTGTACCAACGGTCCATTCTATATACAGGTTCATAGCTGATATCTCTTTATAGAATAAGAAAGACTATGCTTTGAAGATCGTGAAGTACAATAGCAGGTATTCTTATTGTCTCAATTGCGGCGCGGTAAGTTCAATATCTTCTCGTGCCTCCTGAACCTCGATTTTCTTCTGCGGCGTCCCAATGTGTGTCCACCTAATGCCGAAAGCCACGAAAAATCCGAGGGCCGTTGTAACAACGGGAACGAACTATCAGCGTCGGCTATGGTTAGCAAGGGTTCCTATCTAAGGTGATTTTAACGAAGAAGAGAAAACTCACGAAGGTAGAAGTGATGGCTTCATTGTAGGACTCCAGGACCGGCCGTAGCAATGTGGGGAAATACTGCTCAGTAGTCTGGCGGATATGGGCGGTTCCAGCTGCAGACAACAGGGCTATCTGCGAGGGATTGAGGCCAGCGTGGTTGGCGAGTTCTTGACCCAGAATGGAGCGGAAAATAACACCGCCGATAACTTGCGTAAACGTGGCGCCGAGGTACTGGGCGAATAGGTTCAAGGCAACACCGATAGGCAGGAGGTCTTCTCGATCTGTGAGTGCAAGCTGAACTGTAAGGGATGGCATCTGCTGGGCCATGCCAACTCCCAGACCCATGATGACCTGGAAACCAATCCAGTGACTGGATGGTGTATCGAAAGTCGTGAATTGAGTGTACAAAGCTGCTGCGGTGCACATGAAGACCGGCCCCACGAGGAGAAAGGGGTTGTAATATTTCACCACCCGAGCTGCAAGCATTGTCAGTCCTAGGAGCTTCGGCGTAACCGGCCAAGAGTATAGTACTTACATAAAATGCCAGCACTGATTGTTCCAGTGATCTGAGCCAACACGGTTGCTAACACCCTGGTTCCGCTTTCTAGCGGACTTGCGCCCTGGACTGCCTGGAACCATTCGGGCAGATAGTAGGACGAGATGGCGAGGGATCCTAGATGGCAGAAGGAAAACATAACACTGAATGTCACTGTCCGCCTGGCAAGTACTATACCGGGGATCATAGCATCGTCGCCCTTGTAGCCTTCCCAGCAGACGAAGATGATTAGCATTACCCCTGAGCCGACGAAGAGGCCAATGATGGTTGCCGAATTCCAGGCCTCTTTGGTACCTCCCCATGTCAATGCAAGGAGCAACATGAAGATGGACGGGATGAAGAAGAAACACCCGATAAGATCTAGTCGCAGAAGTCTTTCGGTAACGCTCTGCGCGCGAACCGTAGACGGAGGCTTAAAGAAGACAAGCATGATGGCCAGCGTCAACGCGCCCGGAGGCAGGTTAATCCAGAAACACCACCGCCACGTTATTTTCTCCGTGAAGACACCGCCTAGCACCGGCGCAAGGATCAAGCCTAAGGCGAAGAAACTGCTGATGATCCCCATAAACAGCGGCTTCACCTTCTCCGAAGAAATAGTGAGAACGACGGTCAAACCGCCGCTACCCACGCCGGAGGCGCCAATACCCGCGATGGCGCGGCCGACGATAAACGTGTCGCTGTTCGGGGCCCAGCCGCATATGATGCTGCCGACCAGGAAGATGGTGAAGAAGACGATGTACACCCAGCGCAGGGTGAACACGGTAGTCAGCTTCCCGGCCAGCGGCGTCAGCGCACATGTCGTGAACGAATAGGCGGCCGGATACCACGCCAGCTGAGACGTGTCTCGAAACTCGGAGGTGATAGAGGGGATGGCCTAACCAGGAAGTCAGTTTAGGGGGTTCTTTTTTTTTTGGGCGTCGAGTCAAAGATGGTATTGACCGTTGAAATCACAAAGACGTCGAGAGACATCATGAATGCTCCGAAGCAGATGCCCACGAGGATGGCGTACAGCCTGAAGCCCTGGACTGCAAATGCCGCAGTCGATTCCGGGCTGCTGCTGGTCGTCTCAGCAGGGGGGAGCTGGCTGGCATCATCTTTGGCAGCGCGTGTGCCAGACGCATCTGGCCCGCTAGCCGTCCTGGCGCTATCCTCCAGAGAAGTCATACTCTGGCGTGATGCTTTGAATGGAAAGAGATGAATGCCGTCCTCGAGCGAAGACTAGGTGAATAATGGCAGATGTCCAGAGTGTTTGTTGGCCGGGTTAGCGGGCGTGTTATTGCGCCAAGATGTGTTATGAGATCTGGCAGGCAGGCCATGGGTAAACGGTAAAGCATATTTGGTTGGCTGTGCCGCCTAGGCGCCTATAGACAAGCTCATATTCTCACGTGCAGGATTACAGGGTAGAACTACATATGTCTCCGGTTATGAGTTCAGAACCGGAGACTTTTCTGCAACCGGGATACCCACCCGTACATGCTGCAATGTAGCCGGCCCATGGTCCGGCTTCATCTGCGGTTTGGGGGGCCGCCTGCAGTATACGACAGCCTCTTTTCGCGATCCATAGACGGAGTATGCGCATCTAACACCAAATCATGCCGTTCCGATAGTAACTCTCCGGCGATAGTAAGGCTCCGGAGGAGAAGACGATTCACAGTCAATCCTCTGCCAAGTATAAATCTATCCACCTAGGTATCTGCCTACCTGATTCTCATTTCGAACTCGTAATTCCTTTCTCACAAACTCCAACCACATGCATAGGCTGCTTCTGTGCCCCTTTTCGCGTAATCATTTCAAGTGCGTACCCGTATTGGTAAATCTCTGCGTCCATAGCCCTCCTCTAGAGAATTTACTGGCGGGCTGTGACATTTATAGAGGACTTACGTATGAACGATCTGTTCTAACTATTACATCGCTAGCTTAGGTACCTTAATGTTGCTGTGTTACGGCAATGTGAGGTAGCGTTAAGTTACCATAACCAGCTTAGATGCCAAGCATCATACCGCAGGTAGAACAAATCACTATATTGGAATATTAGGGTCAAGCTATGTGCTCTAGGGGACTGTGACAGTGTGTGGCCGGTCAATGAAATGGTGTTATAGCTGACGAGTTTCTTCAACATATGCCTCGAAATGAATCTATGATACTCGGTCAAATACAGCGTCGCATGACCCAAGAAACTATTGAGCCAGCAACACGTTACTACCAAGTGTAAAAATTGTTGAGTATTATAATTACTGCGTGTTTCCCCTAGCCTTTCAAGGTAGTATTCTCATGATTGGTGTTGTACGTGATTATGATGCTTCTGGCCCCCTGTTCCTTAAATAGGGGACAGTAACGGTACTGCGTATGTATAAACAAGTCGTATTATTCTAGTATAAGAAATTGCGAGGTAAAGATGTACAGGAATTCGTAATGACCCAATATCCAAAACGCCAAAAGAAAGGCACATACCTAAAAGTCGTCACGCGGCAACACTACCGCACGTTTGTAATCGTTACAGCGTCCCCCAAAACGTTAAGATATGCGTCCATTTCCACAGCCGACACATTAACCAAGGCGTCAGCTTTTTCTGTAGCTGAGCCATTCACTATGCCATTAGACTTGCCGCCAGCTGCGCCATTGGCGGTACCGTTGGTAATGCCGTTAGCCACGCCGTTGGCTTCGCTAAGGATTGCGCCGTTGGCAACACCGTTAGCGGTGCCATTTATGACCCCATCGGCTTCGCCATGGGCTATCCCGTTTGTTTTCCCGTTGGATGCTCCGTTGACTACACCATTAGAAGTGCCGTTGGCATGGCCGTTCGTAAGACCATTGGTATGACCGTTGACGTGGCCATTGGCCTGTATCTCGGCGTTTCCGTTCACGCCATTCACGCCGTTTGGAGCATCTTCATGTTCTCCATTCGCATGTCCGTTGACTGCCACGTCCACGTCGCCGTTCTCGGCTGTCTTCTGACTGTCGTCAGTAGGAGTAGTAGCCTTGCTCTTGTACTCGGGGTCAAGCCGGGTGAGCAGCTCGATGGGAAGCTTGTGTAGGACGTCGTCCACTAGGTTGGCGATGGAGGCGCCGCCCAAGATCTTCATCACCGGCACGTCGACGCCGAGCTCCTTTAGGAACCAAGATCGCATCTCCACGGCTACCAGACTGTCAACGCCCATGTCCACTAGGGGCGTCTCGTCGTATAGGCTGTCGGAGTCGGGAAGGAATTTCAATGCCTGGAGCTTCGCTCGGAAGGTAGCTGTGGTACATAGGTAGTTAGCGATGCTACTCATCAATGCTTGAGCTATTTGTGTGAGTCTACTTACCGAAAAGCACCTTAACCGCATCTTGCATATTCTTGGCTGCTTCTAGTAATTGCTTGACGGGAACCGCATTGCCCTTGTCTCCACCAAGGGAGGCGCCATGTCCTACCTCCCTGATTAACAATCCCAATCTTGCGTTAGTCTTCCAGTACGCGTCCTTGGATTCTTCGACGGTAATGGGCGCGAGACCAGTGATGAGCTCCGGGCTCAGACCCGAGTCAGGTCGGCCGGACACTACTGCCTCCGCGAACAGTTGGAGCAGGTCGTTCTCGCTCATGGCGATGGTACCGGATCTGGTAGTCAATCGTTCCTGGTGCTCCTGCGTGAGACGACCGCGGCTCTCGCGCTCGATGTATCCCAAACCCACCAATCGGCTGATGTCGATCGAGGATCCTGCCAGGCCATGACTGCGTCGCTGGCCGACCAAGGCCTTGATGAAGCAGTTGCCTGCCGTGTAAGCAGATTGCCCAGGGTTTCCAACGGTGCCCGCAATGGAGCTGAAGCCGATGAACCAGCCAAGCGGCTCGCCGGTGCTCCGGAAGAGATTATCAAGATTAATCGTGCCCTGGATCTTAGGTCGTAGGACGGTTTGAAAGTCATCGAAAGTCATTGTCATGAGAGAGCTATCTCGTAGGACCATGGCGCCGTTTGCAACACCGGCGATAGGCGGCATAGTCTTGTTAATCTCGTCATAAGTCTTCTTGACGGATTCGAAGTCGGTGACATCCCTATGCATCTGGTTAGCCGTCGTGATAAGACTGGGTACGGAGCTATTTATCGCTACTTACCCAGCGAAGTACGCAATGGTCGATCCTCTCGACTTATGCCACTTTACCCACTGCTCGTCTACCTTGGGGTTACGGCTGCTCAGGATGACATGCTTGGCGTTATGAGCGATCATGAAGTCGGCCAGAGACCGTCCCACGTCACCTCCGAGGCCCGCAAGCCAGTAAGTACGGTCTGGGCGGAACAAATCTTGGCGCTGGTATATGGGCTCAATAGAAACCGGTACGTCCTTATCCTCTTGCCAATAAATGAGCGAGTTGGAATTCGGCGTTGCGAGAGGAGATACAACACGCTTCAGCGGGAGGACGTTGAGGGGAGCTCCTTCTGGAACGATCGCGCCGGATAATACGAGAGACGCGAACGAAGCGACCCTGTGGAGTAGCTTGGTGATGGATTCAGGGGCCTGGTCCGGGAGGATGGATGCTTCCCGTGCGGTCAGGCTTGAAAGGGTAATCTTCTCACAGACTCGTGACAGTGATGCGGTTATCTTTGATCCGAGACTCTCTGATGCAGAGTCATCACCGGCGTCAATGTACAGGGTAGCATCGGTCGGTATAAGAGCATCTATGACTCTCTTGGAGCTGTTAGGGTGGATGTACACCCAATTTCGACCTGCCATTTCGGGGTTCGACGTGATGAAAACAACTTTTCTGCCCATTTTGCTCAGCTCCTGGGAAAGCAGAGACGAAACAACTGGGTTCGGCTCGTAGGCGACCACAGTGCCTCTAGGTGGTAGAATCTGCAACACCTGCTGGACTGTAAGATCGGCTAGAGCGAATGACATGAAGTAGCCGTCAATCTCATCCTCGGAAACGGTAACTGTCCAAGGCTTTGCCACTTTTACGAAAGAAGAGTTGCGGCTCGAGAAGCAGAGAGTCTTCTGTCCCGTCTTCACGTCTTTTCCGAGACTGACGAAAACATATCCTGCGGGGGTCTTGACCGATGACAGGAAGGAGCACGAGATCTGGACTGTAACAAGATCATCCGAAGAAGAGCTCTCGATTTCGTGTTGCTCCCGGAGCATGTACGCGTCATCGATCCAGTCTAGAGTAAGCGGCGCCTCCTGCATGTCTACATTGCGTGTAAGGGATCTCTTCGACGAGTTGTACCGATCGTTCTGCCCCTCGTGCGGACGTACTCTAGGGGCTTGAAGTCGACCATCCTGGAGAACCAGCTCTGGTTCGAACTCGAATAGTACCTTGCTCGTCTCGCCACGTCTGGCCATCTCCGCTTGGATTCTTAGCCGTAGCATAGTTTCGGCGACGATCGTGGAATCCACCGTGTCGAGGGGCTGGTCGATATCAAGGAGCTGCAGCAGAGTTCCGGGCACTTCGTAGAAGAGCGTTCGGAAAAGGCCGAGGGTGGTTCCGGCGTGGGGGTTGCTCGACCGGCTTCCCTTCACCACCCAGAGGACACTCCCTGCTACAGGAAGCAGTGTCTTGAAGTTCTCAAATACCGACTCCTCGATTCCCTCAAACAGGTTTTCGTCCAGCTCGGTAAAGCTGAGCACGTGGAAATCTTCGGGAAGTTTCGGCAGGCTGCGAAGGTCTTCTAGGTAGATCACATCTGCGAACTGGGGTCTCAATTTGTCACTGAGCTGATCTCGCAGAGACGGCACGGATTTGCCGCCTAGCACAACTAAGGAGGTTGTCTGTGCGCCCGGCTCCAGGCTGAGTGGCTTGCTTAACCGGACAACCTCGTCGGTCTGTGCCTTGGCGACAATAATAGATCCGGGTACACCGACCGGGTCCGGCATAGGCGAGTTGGTCTCAATGCCTCCGAAGCCAGTATCTTTGAGGACCGCATCCCACTCTTCAAGAGTAATACTGGGGCCGTGGTGGCGACCATCATTCTCGCCAACCCACCAGCCGGGGAGACCGCCCATGACTAGACCGTGTCTCATAACGTCGTTCCTGATGATTTCAACCATGACGAGGAATCCACCGGGCTTCAAGAGCTTCCGCGTGTGCTCTAAAGCCGATTTAAGGGACTCGGTCGCATGCAAGACGTTGGAAGCAATGACGATGTCGTAGCTGTGTGGCTCGTACCCTTGTTTAGTCGGGTCGGTCGTGATATCCAGTGTCTTGAACAGCATCTTGTGGACTTGCGATTGGAATCTTTCAGCGGCGTGTTCAAAGAAGGCACTGGAGATATCGGTATAAGTGTATGAACCAAATGCGTGTCCGACTCTGTCCAAGATGGCCTTGGTAGCACCACCGGTTCCGGCTCCCACTTCTAGGAATTTCATCCGGGGGAACTTCATGCATAGCTGTTCCACGACTCCTGCGATCAAGAAGTTGAGCAGCTCGAATCCAATGGCGTCTGTATAGTATCGCTCGAGTTGGTTATTCTTCGTCATGTACTGGAGGATGCTAGTGTCACCGTTGAGCACTTCTGGTAGCAGGATATGCTCTCCAACAGCCTTGGTTAGGTTGAAGTCGGCATCTTGAGGACCGTAGCTAAAACAAGTTAGTATAGTGAATTAATATAACTGTTAATAAGTAAACCCCTTACCTTTCCATCATCTCGAATATGTCTTCCCTGGTGTCATTTACCCAGGACTGCGATGCAAACGGATGCTTGCCCTCATTAACAATGTGATACAGTCGTTCGGCGTTTTTTATCAAAGCCTGTCGATATGGCGGCAGAGCCTCTCGCTCCTCAGGGGTTACTGAGAGGTGCAAATTCTTAAGGTAATAGAAAGCTGCGCGCTCGGCATCAAGAGCCTTTCGAGCCTCCTCCGGAGTAGCTCGCCTATCACCGAAAATGAGGTACGCATCGGGCTGGTCAACAGTCAAGAAGGACTCCTGGAACAGATGCCTGTCGTCTTCAGGGGTCGCAGCAGCGAAGGGGGAGAACATGACGCCTTCCACTTCGATGATCCTCTTCTCGAAGTTGGCCGAGTAAACCTCGACATCGCCTTTGACGAACACGTCGCGGGGATCGGTAATGGTGCAATCAATCCCCACCTCGTCCGTCATGTTCTTGCCGCAGAGGTCTGGAACCACCGTAATCCGGCGGCAGTAAGTCGGCGCGACGATGGACCAGAGACGACCATCTCCAGGGGCGCTGTGAGCGGCGTTGAGCCCCTGCAAAGCGCTATCGAGCATACCGGGGTGAAACAGGAGAGTCGTCTCGTCGTCCTCGAACCGATCGCAGCGGATCGTTCCGGTAGAGAACCCGGATTTGCGTGCGATACTTGTCAGACCTCGGAATGGACCCTCGTATCCGAAACCGAGATCGTCTCGGAGAATCTGGTAGAATCGGTCGATATCAACTTCGGTCGTGTTTGCGACCGGGGGCTTCCGCGGCGAGAATCGAGACGTCGGGTCTTCTCCGAGAATCACACGCACGTGTCCACAGCAATTCAGCGCCAGCTGGCCGGATTCCTTGCTGATTGTCGAGAAGGCGGCGAAGTCGGCCGTGACGACTTTCGTATCGGTATCGGTAGGAGACACCTTAGTCATGGAGACGAGGAGCTCGGTCCCGCTTCCTTCGTGGACGGCAATGGCCTTCCGGATCTCCAGGTCAAAGAGATCAATCGACTGAACCGGCTTGCCCTGAGCCAGTTGCATAGCCGCTTCCATTGCAAGGCAGATATAAGCTGTCGCAGGGAAGACGACTTGCCCCTGTAGCGAATGGCCCGAAAGCCACTTCAGCTCGTTGATCTTCAGGACGTTTCGCCATCTCCACTCTTCTGCCGTGCCATCCGCCGTCTGGAGACCTAGAAGATCGTGGAAGCGGCCAGGAGCGGTGTTGAACACCTTGCTGAGTCTCGATTCAGCCCAAAACGCTCTGTCGTGGTTCCAGGGGTAAGTAGGAAGGTCGTGGACACGAGCAGGTCTCTTGCTTGGATAGCACGCCTTCTGGAATGCGCCGAGATCCGCGGCGGCAGGTCCAAAATAGGACCAGAGGAAGCCAAGAGCGCCGGCGAATTCGTCCATATCACTAGCACCTCGCTTGAGAGTACCGGAGTACGGGATATCGCGATCGACCGCAGCAAGGATGGAATCTTTCGCAGGACCTTGCAAAGCTGGGTGTGGCCCAACCTCCAGTGCGGAGTTGATAGCCGGCGCTACAGACGTAACGCATGCCTGGACGGCGGGAGAGAATAGTACGGGATGGACCATGTTATCAACCCAGTACTGTCCGTCGAGGCTTTCTAGGGTGTCCATAACCTTGCCTCTATGAACGCTGGAGAACCACTGCGGCGCGTCTGCGGAGGGTTGCGAAATCTGGATGCGGCATTCATTCAATGCCAGGAGGTAGGCCTTAGAGCATCTCTGCATGTGAACTGAATGATAGGCAGTATCAACCTTTAGAATCCTCGCGAACTTATCTTCCTCTTCGAGCACGTTCTGTGCCTGCTCTATGGCGTCAATGTCTCCCGATAGCGTTACGCTGGTGGGGGAGTTGTGGGCGGCGACGCAGATTCTTCCGGCGAACTCGTCAAGCTGGCAAAGCTCGTTTGCATCATCGAAGGAGGTGCCGACGGCCATCATGGCACCCTTTTCTCCCGAAGGACCCGAGGCAAGCTTGGCGTAGAAACCCCTGTAGAACGCGATACGGATGGCATCTCTCGCGGTAAGGAAGCCTGCGGCATACGCTGCGGCGATTTCACCTGAGGAGTGACCCACAACAGCCCGGAACTTGAATCCCGAAGCGTGCAGGAGGTCGACGAGAACAACCTGCACCGCGGTACATAGAGGCTGGGACAGAGCAGCTTCGCCGATAGGAGTCTCCTTGTTGGTGAGCGCTTCTAGCAGGGTCCAGCCTGGACGATGGAAGGTGGGAAGACTCGCAAGAGATGCATCAAGCACCGCAAGTGATTTGCGGGCCAGTGGTATTGAAGAAATGAGTTGCGAACCCATCTCTAGCCACTGGGCGCCTTGGCCAGTGAAGACACCTAGTACCGACGGTGCTTGCGGATGGGCCTGGACGGAAAGGGCGGAGGAGTCCTTGGCAGCTACCGATTCAATGGTAGTTTGAATATTTTGGCGGAGGTCTTCGACTGATGCGGCGTATAGTGGGAGCCTTCTCTGCAGAGCTGACCGTTTGGTGCTTAAGGTGTATGCCAGATCAGACATCTCGACGCTTGGGTTCTTATCCAGGAACTCGAGTGTCGATTTCAATAGAGCCACCAGAGAAGCATCGGATGCTGCCGAAAACACAGTCGGGATGCAACATGTTACCGGTGCATCAGCCTCTGTTATGGCAGCTGGAAGCTCAGGGGAAGGGGTATAACTCTCGAGAATGCAGTGAGCATTAGTACCTCCGAAGCCGAAGCTGTTAACACTATAGGGGTAGAAGTCAGTATACAGTAAATAACTCTAATGATTATGACTGCTTCGCTTACCTAGCTCTTCGCGGTGCTCCTTCTGGCACCTTGGGCCAAGGCAAGCTTTCTGTGGGGACACGAAGATGCTTGGTAAAGGGGTTGAGATCAGGATTTAAGCGATTAAACAGCAAGTTCGGTGGTACTGTTGAATTTTGGAGAGCCAAGCAGGTCTTGATGAGACCTGCCAGTCCCGCACAACCCTCAGTGTGTCCTACGACGGTCTTAATAGAGCCGACGAGAATCTTGCCTTCCGCCGCATCGGACTCTGGGAAGAATGCCTTGCTGAGGGCCTCGGCTTCCTGAGGATCACTGTGTAATGATAAGTTAGTTTAACTTGCTGCTAGAGCTGATGAAAGGAAAATGTCATCGAACAAACAGCGTGCCTGACACTAAAGTAAAATACTCAACGACTTACCCAGCCTTGGTGCCTGTACCGTGTGCTTCGAAGTACTGGCATCGGTCAACCTCCTTTGTAGGGTCTAGGCCAGCCCTGCGGTATGTCTCCTTAATCAGCGCCGCCTGTGCTGTGGCACTGGGCATAGTCAACCCCTTGGTCCTGCCATCGTGGTTTACGCCGACTTCTCTGATTACACAGGCGATGTTGTCGCCATCTTGAATAGCTTGGCTGAGAGTTTTCATGACAACACAAGCAACACCTTCACCTCGCGCATAGCCGTCTGCACCTGCATCCCACATGCGACATCTCGATGTGGGCGACAGCATGCTAAGCTTGCTCAGAGTAATGAATGTAAATGCTGACAACAGCAGATTTGTACCGCAAGCAACGGCTACACGACTAGTGCCGTTTCGAAGACTCTGTACGGCCTCGTTCACACCGACCATACTCGAAGAGCAGGCAGTATCGATGGTCATGGAGGGGCCGTGCCAGTTGAAGAAGTAAGATAGACGACTTGACGCATTGCTAGCGGCAGTTCCAGATGCCGCGTAGGTAGGAACCGCATTCACGTCCTGCCCCTGGAGCGCGAAGTAGTCCTGGGACATCAGACCGACGAATACACCGGTGTTAGATCCGTATAGACCGTTCAGAGTGTGTCCTGCAGACTCGACGGCCTCGTATACGACTTCTAGAAGAAGTCGCTGCTGCGGATCGATGACTTCAGCTTCACCCGGGGGAACAGAGAAGAACTTGGAATCGAACTGTCGGATATCTTCCGATAAAAGATAGGCCTGGCGGATGTTGGTTGTGCCGTGATGACTGCCATCCTTGTGATAGAATCGGTCGATATTGAAGCGCGATGGTGGGATTTCTTGCGCAACATCGCGTGGGTTCTCCAGGAGCTCCCACAGCTTAGATGGGGAGCTCGACTCTCCTGGAAAACGGCATCCCATGCCAATGATGGCAATTGGTTCATTTCGGTTAGTAGCCATTTCGAAAGTGAATGTGAAGGTCCTCGTGTTGAATTTTTCTTGCGTTGGCTATGACTTATGACTTGGGTCTGGCCTTTAGATGTTGAATTATGTGTTGACTATCCACCCCGTCGGGCGCGAGACCTCCTTCAAAGATGGCACTGAGGAGTTTGATTCTAAGATTAAAATTGGAATTGCCAAAAACCTAATGTTGTACAATGGGAAGAGAGGCCAATTATCTTATAATGCAAGTCGAACAGCGTAGGACAGGACGCGTACATTATGGTTCACAAATTCCATCTACCAGGCAGGGGTGGATATACACACGGAAATATAGCAATAACCACCACGTGGTACAGGGATAACTGCAGAGATCACCAAGTTCCTGAGGCTCAGCTGCCATGTGTCTCGCCGGTACAGTCGCGTATTCGAAATGCACCATGTGTATGACCAACTCCGGTTGCCTTCGACGCATGGCTGAAGGTATCTCGCCGCCTTAGAGACAATATCAGATCTAGTCAGCTCAGCCTCGTTACAATACCTGCAGTACGGAGATAACAGCCAGCTTACATGAATCGTTTGACTGAGGATGCCGTGTGCCAGAGTCTATAGCTTAGTTAATCTCCGGTCCATTAAGCTGACCTCCGGTCATCCCTTGACCCACTTCCCCGGGGAATTCGCACGCGATGGTGGATTCTTAATAGTTACAATCCTTCATAGCGAATACCATGTAATCACGATCCGCATGGGCTCGTAGGTAAGCTGCAGCCTTATAGCAGGGGTCTGTACGTCGCCGCTAGTTACCCACCTGCTGAATGTAGCTTCTGTTGGACTTTGTACGTGATATTCTAGACCGTGGGGCTCATCCCTGGTGCCTCGTGAAAGTCCCCGAAATCGTATGGCACAGGCTAGATCACCAGCCAGATGATCGCAAGAGCCTAGATGGAATCTTATCTGTTGGTCTTTTTATTCCGTGCCGCTTCCGTGGATCCTCTAGTCCATCCTCTGCCTAGTCTTTGAGATAGACTCCAATGAAGCTTACTGGGATTAGAAATCTAATCGGTGATCAACGCAAGTTAGAGCGCTGTTGGGTTTTCAGGGCCGTAGCTCATGGGACTTAGTCATAGTTGTTAGTATCCAAAGTTATTGGCCCCTGGAGACTGTTTAGATGCCTCCCGCATCCCCCTTTGCCCTGGAGCTGGAAACTAAGGAGAAATGCTCGTACAGAGAAGCCAAAGATTGAATATTCGACTTCCGCATCTGCTCTATTCATCCTGTGGTAATCAAATTGTAAAATTTACTAGGTCACTGAGTACTTCAACGTGGAAGAATGATTTGCAATATAAAATCTGTCTAGATGCTTGTCCTAAGTTACATGAGTGTTCAAATTATAGATCAATAGACACGACATATTAATTTCTGCCCGGATACCTGCTTCTTCTTGAGGATCTGAAGTCCACCTAACACGTCATCGAGACTGTTGCCCACGTGTCTTAGGGGGTGCGTCTTCAACTTGCCATTGTCGAGCAGCTCTTGCGCAGTTGCGAACCATTCGAAGCCGAACTTCCTATACTCCTCATCCCCTTCCCTCCCGAAAGGAGCCGGCCAACTCAACGTTTTCCCAAGCAGCGTCGGGCCAAGCACCCAGTCGGGCGTGACGGTCTTGGGCCGGTTGTGAAGGAACTCGGGGAATGGCTCTAACGCGGTGTATTTGCCGCCGGCCCGACCTAGACACTTGTAGCAGAACTGCATCGTCTCTGGCTCAGAGATGCAATCGAGAACAAATTTGAGCGAGTTTCTCGTGTGCTTTTTAATGTCGTTGGTGCATGTCTCCAAATGATAATCGAAGACTGCGCTGGCTCCATACGATTTGACAAGCTCAAAATTGCCAGGAGAGCAGGTGGCTATTGGGTTCAACCCCGACCTAGAAAATCCGTGTGAGCATTTGTTTTTCATATCAGTCAGAGCTTCGAAAGCGCTGTACTTACAGCTTTAATAACTGTATTGCCAAAGTGCCGGTTGCAGTGCTGCCGCCGTAGACCAACACATCTACCGGGTTGATAGCAGGTGATTTGGGCGAGCCAGGGACGTCCAACGACTTGAACAGGGCGAGACCGATCGTCCCAACTCCGCTCCCCAATGATGCGCCCTCTTCAAGTGACATATGATCGGGGATCTTCATTGTGACGAGATCCGTTGCGCCGACATATTCAGCGAAGGCTCCAACTGTCGGTGTGATTGAGTGCATGCCCGGGACTGCACCACAGACACGGTCACCACGTTTGATGGGCACCGCTGTCCGGACTTTGGGGCCAACTGCCACGACCTCGCCAGCGAAGTCCATACCGGCGATCGCACCCGGAGTGGCTAGCTTGCCGACCATTTTGGTATCAATCGGGTTCAAAGCAACAACGGCATTCTTGACTAGAATCATATCGTCCTCTAGAGTAGGAATGTCGACATCATGGCTCACGCCTAGACTGCCGTCATTGAAAGCGACGATAGCAGTCTGCTTCGAAGGTAGATTGGTCATTGTGAATTAATGGAATAAGGATAATGGACGAATAGAATGATAGGTAGCCTGGATACAATCTACCAAGGTAGCCAAATGGTGCATATGCAAAGGGGGCGAGATCGTATCGAGACCCAACAGGTGCGCAAAACAATTAGTATTAAAGATCAAGTCCAGAACGATAGACGTATTCGTAAATGCATTTGCTACCCCGGTATGGTGTCACTAGGAAATACTCCGGCTTTCAGAGCCGCAATTTAGCCCCTTTTCCACTTCAGCCCGCATGAAGGAGCGGAACCCTGGACCTCCTATAAAAACCACGAGAAGTCCCCGGTCTCTAATAGGATTTGCAGCAGCCACGTACATGCATGTAGAATACCAGCGCCGAGTAATGAATGTGAAATGCGCCACAGAATGTACCCCTTTCTAATAAAATCATGTCTGATCTCAGCTTCTAAGAGTCTCTGGTTTCTATAGAGGCTAATGGTCATATTTGCACTCACCCATGACCTACAACTTTGCCTAACTACACGATTAGGCGTTTTGCTTATTTAATTTCAGTCAAGATGTTCCTCGGACTTTGGCTATCCTCTTTTGCGCTTACCTGGGGCGCGCTGTCCTACCAGGCCTACTATGGAGGTTACTATACGGCATCGCTCTTTCAACTGATAGTCCTTGAAGTGGGCGTGTTGGTTTCCTGGGCCTGCTACTGGATGATTCTCTACCCCCGTTATTTCACGCCATTCCGCAACCTCCCAACTCCTCAGGTATGTGAATTCGTAATTCTGGACCGAGTCAAGCTAACGTCCTCTTAGAAGAGGTCGATTCTGACTGGTAATTTTCCCGAGTTATTCCCCAACCAGCCATGGGAGTATGTACGGAACATCGCCGAGACCACCCCAAATGATGGGCTCATTCGACTGTACTCGGCTTTGAGCGGCGAGGTCCTCCTGGTCACGAACCCGAGCTCAATCAGAGACTTTCTTGCCGCGAAAGCCTTTGACTTTGGTCATCAAGAGTTGGTCCAGCTTGCCATAAAACGGTTCACTGGCAGTAACCTTGGCTTTCTGAGCACCGAGGACTTTAAAGTAAGAGACAATCTCTAAGATGCATTTCACCCGAAATCTACCGCTAACTGGAATGCATAGTTGCATCGTAAGAATATGTTGCCTGCCTTCGCAGTCCCGCATATCAAACAACTTACCCACATCTTCTGGGACAAGGCCTTGGAGATGGTGGGCTGCATTGAAGACGAGCTAAAATCCAACCCCCAAGCCGTAATCGAGCTCCGCGAATACGTCTCGCGAGCCACGTTAGACAACATCGGACTCGCTGGCATGGGTTACGATTTTCAAACATTGAAGCAGCCCGATAATGAACTTCGACACCGGTTTCGTAAAGTTATTCTGGACCAGACCAAAGTGTTCAGTTGGGTTGGGCTGCTCAGCAGGTACTTAGACATGCGCCTACTGTTGAAAATGCCCCTGAAAAAACTCAGGGAGATACTCGACTCGTCGAACTATCTCCGCAATGTCTCCGGGCGAGTGATCCAAGAGAGAAAGCATAAGCTCCAGACATCTGAATCCAAGGATTTGGTAGGCAAAGACATCGTCACGGTCGCGCTGGCGAGTGGTGTTTTTCAGGAGAGGCATCTGGTTGATCACGTCATGACCTTCTTGACAGCCGGCCACGAATCTACGGCCACGGCTTTCGAATGGACTATATACGAGTTCGCAAGGCGACCGGAAATGCAGCAGCGTCTACGAGCGGAGCTGCACGAAGCCCTAGGTTCAGACTTGGCGGCAGTCGATTTCGGACCGCAGGCTCAGAATCTCCCTTACCTCAACGCATTCTGCAGCGAAGTCCTGCGCTGCTACCCGTTCTCTCCGATTATCGTGAAGACCGCGCAGCGGAACACGATGCTGAACGGCGCGCGTGTTCCCAAAGGTACCGTGGTGATCTACTCTGCGGAAACGACCAACCACGACAAGAACCTCTGGGGACCCGACGCCCACGTATTCAACCCGGACCGGTGGCTAGGGCCCGGAGTGGCGAAGACCGGAGGAGCAACGAGCAACTATGCCATGTTGTCTTTTGGTGCTGGACCGAGGAACTGTATTGGCCAGGACTTCGCGAGGGCCACCCTTCACTGCCTGGTCGCTGCAATGGTGGCTACGTTTGAGATCGAGCTAGCTAACGCTGATACGGCTGGCCGCCTGAAATTTGGTCAGACCAAAAAGTCCGTAGAGGGGATGTGGGCTAGGCTGAAGATTGTATCCCAACCATAGACGTTTAAGAGCGATACTTCGATCCTCTATAGTGCCATCTGAGTACACACGGTGTCTAGCTAGAAATAGCCAATTGAACTTTAGACACTCTCCTAATTAGGAAGGCTTGTGTAACCTGAGTTGATTATGCAGCTTTTGATTGGCTATCATGTTTCGCCGTGGCTCTTAGACGCTCGTGCACTTGCACTGTGTAATTTACCCCTATTCAAGTTTGAAGCCCAGTTCGTGGGATAGTGCAGCAAAACTACCTACCTGCCCCCTATGGTATTAATGAGCCTAATTTTGCCATTTTCTTTTAATACGATATGCGATTTAGTGCACTATTTCGCTCTCATCGCCGACAAAATCTCGGCCGGGACAACCTCCTCAAAGTCCATTTGGACTGAAAGGGGTACAAGATCCTTTAGTCCGGATAGCTATCTAGGGTAATCAAGTTACGAGGGATTCCAAACAATGCCGCGAGGTTGATTTCAAATACGTGATCGCTAACAATCTACCCTGCTCCTTGCTCTACGGCTTAGAGCTGTGCCTCATGTCGTTGGCTCTTTTCAGCTTCACAGGCGGCACACAAACCCCTGGGAACAATGAAGCTTATATGCAGTGATCTTGTGGGGAACCCTTTTCGTCTTACTCCCGGCTCTTTTGCCATGCATGTAACCTCCTGCGCGTCACGGATTCGCTGGCCATGGATACCCACCGGGCCGGCCCCATAGTGAGACAAAGTCTCCGGTCGAACACGCCCCACGCCCGCCAAGGCTCTCCACGTTATTGTCCGCAGCAGAGTTGTAGTTGGTAAAAGCATTTCAGCGCCTCCGGACAGAAGCTTGGTGAGCTTAGATGGCCTAGACACGGAAGTTCCCGCTCTTGTGTACTTGGTAAGGCAGATAGTAGGGGTTCTAGCTTGTGCCGCCGTACGAGCTACTTGTGGTGGCAACCCCAATCCTAATGATCCTAGGCCGGGATTCTGGAATGAGTGGAATGACTCGTACAGATTACCAGCTGAAATCAAGGCTAGGTATGCACCTACATTGCCTACACCTACCTACCTACAGGTATGGATCAAGCTTGGTGTTTACTCCATATCACATAGGTACCAGGCGTATTCCCCCGTTGCTCTGTTGCTACTGGACCTGAGTAATTCCTTGCCTACCTGCAATGAAGTTTCTGAAGCTTTCGACCAGCATTTTTGCTGCCGTCAAGTCGGTCTGGACCCGTGGAAGCCCCTTCGCTGCACTCACCGCCCTATGGCCCATGAACGAAGAGGGCAAATACGTCATTGAGGCAGAGGGTATACGGCTTGCTTTCACCAACCATGGTGCTGCTCTAACTAACCTTTGGATCAATGATACGCACGGTCAAGAGATTGATATCGTGCTGGGTCTTGACGACGCCCATCGTTACCCTTTCCAGTCGTCGAATCCATACCTGAATGGTGTCATAGGTTAGTAATACACCTTTCCGTACGCCTGTAACCCCATATTGACGTTGCATATCAGGCCGGTACGCCGGTTACATGAGTGGTGCAAGTTATGAGGTCGACGGCACTGAGTATCAAGTCTTGGCAAATGCGCACAACGGAACCTCGCTCTTCAATGGCGGAGATGAGGGCTGGGGACGCCAAACTTGGGATATCGCAACACACATCGACAATAGCATCACATTCGTCCTGTTTGACCACAGATGGAATGGCTTCCCTGGGATCTTCGCCTCTTGTCTCACTCATACAGTCACTCCGTATCAATGGCGCATAGCTTTCGGAGTCACACCATTGCTGAAACCAGGTCCGATAAACCTAAGTCAGCAAGTGTTTTTCAACCTTGATGGCTTCAGGTCAAATGCCAGCCAACAGATACTGGATCATAAACTTCATCTCCCTTCTGCGGGGTTGCGTTTTGATATAGATAAGCTTGGCATCCCTACGGGAGATATCAGAAGCAACAAGAAAGGGGGAGAGCACGATTTCTGGTCAGCATCAAGACCGGTTGGTGAGGCGGTGAAAGGGAAGACAGCAGAATGTGAGAGATCGGGCGACAGCGATTGCGTACTCGACGCAACGTACATGCTCTCCCATAAAGAACTCGGCGACAAGGAGAATGCTCCTGCTGCGGTTCTCTCTTCAGCGCATTCGGGGATCACCATGGAGCTCTACACCGACCAAGATGCTCTCCACGTGCAGACATGGGGTCAGAAGCATGGTAAGTGTGCCGTTGAAAGTCTCGAGACCATCTTAACGTTATCTAACTACGTCCGTAGGCGAGTTGAACTTGAAGAAGAACCAGGGTCGCGGTGAAGTCCCTCCACAAGGTGCGATATCTTTAGAGATGCAGGGCTGGCCGGACGCAGTCAATCATCCCGAATGGCGGAATAGGAAAACTATATGGGGTATGGATGGACTGTATACGAGTTTTGCTACATATAAATTCTCTGTTGAGGGACAGTAAAAGGGGCTTAATTATACCATAGAAGCTAAGGGGTCATAAGATCATTTGTGTATTATCGCGACAGAATAGAATTGTAAAAAAAACGTGTCTAACAAAAGGACACCCAATTTGATAGTAGAACACCTTCGTTATGCCTAATAATAACCTTCATATTTGCTGCGATATTCTCATTACAATATAATCCGCGATAGCCATGATGGTAACCATGGGATTATCACCGGAGGCGGAAGGGAACATACTCGCGTCCGCGATATACAAGTCCTCGGCACCCCATCTCTTGCCTCGGCCATCCAACGACGCTGGTGGCGGAAGCTGCCCATCTGGTGTGCCGAGGCAAAAACGGTCGACGAAAGGTTCAGGTCCCTCCCTCCCCCTTTTGCTTTAATATTTATCCAAGGTCCCAAGGTACTCAACTACGAGGCTGATAAAGACTCATACACTGCAACAATCTCGTTCGTAATCTTCACCACATCCCCCATCGCGACAGGCACGTCGTGGCCCCCGCGAAACTTGATCGTCCGCGCAAGCGCCGGGTCGAAGCAGCTCTTCTCGGCTAGCTTTGCCGCCTTCGCGGCCCAGGGGTCGCTCACGCCCTGTGCTTGGACCGACGGCAAGTTTAGCACGCGCGACTCGAGCCCGGAGTCGGAGTAATCCAGGGGCAGCACGCCAGCGAACCCGCAGATCAGGATGGCAAAGCGGATTCCCCCGCCCAGTTCCGGATCCAGGCACAGCGCGGCAGCCACGCGCGTGCCCTGGCTAAACGCCATGACGCCGACGGGCTGATGGCGCTCCACATGCGCCGCGAGCGTATCGCGCACCAGCTGCCGCTCGCGCGCGATGTCTTCCGCCGTCACGTCGAAGGACCCGACGGCGTGGGCGTCGTGGTGCCAGCGCCGGTACGGCTTGGCGTCCGCGAAGTACGGCAGCACGCCGATCCCGGGCTGCGGCGTCTCGATCGGCGACTCCGCGAACACGAAGCGGAACCTGCTCTGCAGGGCCCGGGTGATGTTGCGGGCCTGGTGGCGGAAGATGGCGCCGTTGGTCCCGTGGCCGTGGAGGCAGAGGATGACCGGGAGCTTCTGGTCGACTGCTGCTTGTGCCATGGTTTTTGGTTGGCTAGGTAGATTGAGCTGTCTGTAAATAAACTTCTTGTAATATGGTTCACTCTACTAAGAACATTGAAGTCTGAGCTCTTGGTTGAATAGGGGCCAGTACCTACTACTCTGCCGTGCACTTAAGCTTCTGCGCCGAGGCTTGGTGAGCTTGGCTAGACTTGGTACGCCTTGTTTATTTCGTTCCGGGAAAAGTTGCCGGTGACCGGCGACTTTATGGATCCATATCCCTGGCCGAATTGATGCTTAATATACAGTAGCTAACAGTAAGCATAAATATTTACTGCAGTCACGGTTTCGGCTGGCCATATCACCCAACCGCCAACCCGGCCAAAATTCTGAAAATTGATGACATAATCCAGAGTTATAGAAGGTGCATGCTGTAATCACAGTAATTATGGCGGGGATCAGTACCAAGTTCCCTATATTTATAGGGCATTTACAGCGCATATGAGTTATTATGTCATCTTTTTCATCAATTTTCGTTATGTCATCAATTGTACGCTCTACATTAGTAACTACTAAGTTATAGAAGGTATGCACTATAACCCACTGTAACTATGGCAGAATCAGCACTCTGGCCAGCACTAAGCTCCCTGTATTTAAAGCGTATGTGGAATATTATATCGTCCTTTTCTTAGGTAGATTATGTCATCAATTTTCAGCGCTGGATTTGAGGCCCCCCGGGAGCCGCCATACCTAAAGCTATCATTTCGTATATTGCGGCGAAATATTATAATGCACTATTGTGCAATTTATATTATTGGTGTCTCATTGGCGGAGTGATTCCATTTACATATATTAAATGCGAGAAATTATTTGGAAGTGGTTAATTTGAATAAGAGGGATGTGTAATAGCGTGGACACACTTTAACCTGCTATGGTTATAGGGGCTTTTAGCACCAAGGCCGCTGTATTATGGCGTATATATCATTAATATTTAGAAGTCTTGGCCACTACAACAAAGTTATGTGGCATAAGGGATGCCATTTTCAGATCCCCAACCTCCAGCCCTGGAGGCGTCCCTGCTATATAGGCATCATTCATGCGCAATATCATCATGTCCGACTAATTCATACCAACCCAAGACCCTTAGGACCGAGGTTCGTGGAACTAGTATGGGCGCTTGGTAAAACCTGATAGTCGTTGGAACAGAATAGCTTCGCTTTCCGTGACCATACCAATCGCAATTTGGATTGAGTTCGCAGTAGTTGTTTGCATGTCCTCCATCATGTCGGTCGAAGATGTCTGGAATGGCCGCGCCCCCTGGGAAGCATTCGCGAGCTCTTTATATCCGGAAGCCAGCAGATGGATGGAGTCGCGGAGTTGGTGGATCATGCTCAGTACCATGTGGACGGCCACATATGAACTAATTGCCGGCTGTGATGCGAGACTGAAGGCTCCCAGGCTCACAAAGCCTAAGTCTCCTGTTCGAGTTGCCAGCGTATCGATGCTAGGTTCAAGTAGCTGTAGAGCATATCCATAACAGGTAAGGACTTGCAGTACCGTAACGCAATTCCCCATTTGTTGGTTCCGCCGCCTTCTTTGATCCCCGTGGCTGGGTTCACCGGCGGGTTGAGACCCCGAAAACGCGAAGGATCCGCCCGACTCGGGAAGATGCCCCTGGGCAGCTAGATTTGCCTGGATAATCTCGAGCAAATCCTTGCACGCCACGAGAATCTCGTCTACTGCAGGAGGCTCCCTCAACGTCGCTTCATTCGTGATTGACATTAAGTTGTATAACCGGCATTGCAGACGAAGGAGCTCGTCTGCACCTGCGGCTGTTATGCTATCTATCCCCTTTTGGGAAATTTCCAGGTTGTAGTCTGGGTATGTAAAAGCCTCCGGTTCTTCTCGGTGGTGGAGACTTTGAATCGGCACTTTGGCGGGAGGGTACGCTTGGTTATGATTCTCAACTGGCGGGCTCTCGTTAATAGATTGGTTAAAGTCCGGTTGATATAATGAGATATCGCAGCCCGAAAGATCTTTGTACATGGCTGGTCATGTTATTGTTAGCAACAGCGCTGCCGGAATCACACAAAATCAGGGGGTGCATACCATCGGGAAGAAGAGCGGAGTCTAGCATGTCAAGCATGGGATGGATATTCGCAGAACCCGAACCGTTTTCAGACCCCGAATCGGCATGATCGAGGCGAACCGACCGTCCGGAGCTTTGAAAGGATGGAGATCTCCTAGACCTCGCGGACCTTTCACTAGCCCCGGCCCCGACCCCGACCCCGACACGGCTCGGGCCGCTTCTCTCCAGCGTCGGCCTTTGACACCTCGGGCGGCCCATGCGAGCATTTGTTGCGTACACGCAATCTATATCAAGCCTTTCGCACCTATCACATCGGCTATCGTGGTCTCCGGTTCGTGTACAGCGATTCTTGAGTTCGCGGCATCGTTCACACGCTGCTCGAAGTTTGCCTTCGGTGTTGGATTCCACGCGACTCATGCCGATACTATATCACGTTGAGGTGATTAGAAAACCGATTGGCTCTGGGGGCTCTGGCTCGATCCGAGTACGAAGTTAACCACGCTGCAGGTTGGGTTGCATAGCGTTGGGCACTTAAAGAATGCCATTGCCGGTGGCGAACACATTCAACTTAGACTATTAACTCCGGTATGACTACGGGAAAATCTACCTTTGACAGGTTCAGCTGCGGCGCGGCAGTGTCGTGCGGCCCTGTAGATTTCTCACGGCCGTAGAAAATCGACCCTCGCCAAGCGGAAAGGATTAATAAGAGGGGCGAAGCGTGGACGAAGGAGTGCCGTGCCGCTCAGTCCCACAGGCGACGACTCTAATCAGCCCTATTCCAGCTCCAGGATTCGGCTGTTGGTTATGATGGGTTTCATCTAGTGTCTTTAGGTAAGTGTTATGTACACTGCTCGATGCATGGTTCCTTTCTCCCTATCCACCTTTTCGTTCATTTGGAATCTAATCTCACACCTTGGCATACAGGGGAATATCGCCGTTCAACTATCCCAAAGTCCCCTATAACGTAACAACGACATGCTCCCCACCTAATTAACCATTTTCGGGTAATGTCCGAAGGACGGATAGCCTAATCGGCAACTGTCAGCTATAAGAGTCACGTGGATAGGTGACGAATCCTCACTCTGATCGGACCACGAATTTGAATAGTCTGGAAATCAGACAGATTGAGTTCTGCCTTGTCCCTGCTGTGGGGAGATTACATGCATCGTATCCATCGACTTATAGACTATACGTGTAGTGGTACACGTGGATATCGCCGTGACTTGTTGGGGGTACCGACCTGATACGAATTAGTTGGTGAGCCTCCATTGCCAGATATAGAAGGCGAGGTAAGATATGACCATACAATTTGATTATCAGTGGTCATTTGAGATCCATCTGCACCTAATTAAATGGATCTGTCACGATTTCAACAAGGAAAAATTCCATACGCCGTACAACTGAACCAACACGGACAGGGGGAGCAAGACAGATCGCCCCCATTGGCTTTCAATTAAATGTTCGGCCGAGCGTGGAACAAGTCATATTAGACTGTAGACATCAGGAACTCTCCGCGGAGGCTTGGCTTTCTGGATTGCAACTTAGGTAGGTGTTAGTGTAATGAAAAGAGGCGGGCAAATGTCAGATCTAAATGGATTTGAGGGTTGCATTCGTATGGTAATGCCACCCTTGGCTCAATGAGGTCCGGGGTATACGGAATAGGAGGTAGGGACTTTGTCTGACAGCTTATTTCACGAAATGCTACTCCACGTGGCAACCTCGTTCCTTTATGATGGAAGCTAGGTATTTTAGAAAGATTCTAAACATCTCTCCTTGTGCTGCGAGGCGCAATCATTCTTTGCCATGTAGGAATTTCTTCGCCGATTCCTGATACGCCGCTTAGTTTGAGAAGAAACATGTCTCCGCCGCAATGGATAGAAAGTGTCCGGACAACTCGCCGTATCATCAAGATGAAGGAACCCTCCGCTGGTACTGGCTGATTGCACTATACAGTGGACAAAATAGGGCTATTGCATTGTGAAAGGTACAATTATATACAGTGAGCAAGCTTAAATCACCAATAAAAGGCATCATCACATCTGCTGGCGTACTAGTTGTCACTTGATATTATTCAGCTACGACATTAACGATAAACTGCGCAAGTGTCAGAAGTACCAACAATTAGGGCTCTTACAAACCACTACCATCAAAATGGCTATCACAAGTTCGTTTATCTTACAACTATGTGTGCAGAGATACCTACCTACTAACTACAATGGCTAAAAAGCTACCGCCGAAGATTGGAAGAACAAGGCGGACAGCTACAAGGACATGACAAGCGACCTCAACGTCAAGCCTATCGGCGTCATGCTCGAGGGCCTTAACGCCCGCGTGCCGTTCTCGCAGACGGCAGGCATTCTGGACAACGGCTGCGGCCCAGGACCCATCATGGCGCGTATCATCGACGAGTTCGGGTCGAGCATCCCTCAGTCTGCCACCCTGGTCTGCTCAGACTTCTCGTCGGGCATGGTTGATCAGGCCAACAACACCAAAAAACTCGCCGTCGAGCAAAATTCCGACTCTCTGTGGAACCAAGTGAGGACGGAAGTTCTCGACGCTATGGACCTGAACAGCATCGAGGAAAACTCGCTAAGCCATGTTGCTGCAGGATGGGTGAGTGAGAATGAGCGCCAGAATTAACCGGCGAAGGAGTAAAAGAGTCTATAATTCTAACATCCCGTTTTACAACAGGTGTTCTTCAACGTCAAGGACCCGCAGAAGGCCCTGGCGGAGTCTAAGCGCGTGCTGCAGCCCGGCGGCGTCCTGGCGGCCTCGTCGTGGGCGGAAACGGACTGGCTCAAGATCCTCAAGGCCATCAGCAAGCTGAACCCGGCGCTGAGCCCGCCGTCGATCGGCGAGGACTGGGGCAAGGGCGAGAACGTGCGGGCGCAGTTCGCGGCGGCCGGGTTCCGCGACGTCGAGGTGCACGAGGTGCCCGTCGACATCCCCTTCCGGACGTACGGGTCCTTCGTCGACGTCATGCTCACGCGCGTCACCCAGATGGTCGCCGCCAGCCGCGGGCTCCCCGAGGAGGCCAGGGAGAAGCTCAGGGGGCTGATGATCGACGAGATGAGGGAGCTCTGCCCCACGGAGCCCGGCGTGCTGAAGGGTGTCTCGCTCGTGGCTCTCGGCACGAAATGAGCGATGAGGAAGTGCTGTGGCTCTGAAGGTCATTTGGCTGTAGATTATAGATACCTGTCTTTGAGTTATAATAGCCAAGGTACTAGGTATTAGGTGCAAATCAAAACCCCCAGTTTCTAGACTGCTTGAGTGCCTATACAAGAATATTGCGGCGTCTCCGTCCATCGTGATGGTAGCCCCTTAAGCTGGGATATGAGAATACATTACTGTTTATACTTACCTCAGTTACCCTCACGATACATAGCTTATGATTAACCAGATGATCGCAGTTTTCAAAAGTCTATCGAGGTTCTCTTTATCTACTCTGTTCATAATAGCTTCCTATTGATATCTGGTCTAAAATAAGCCGCTCAAACTTCCTAGATGCCTGGTAGGTATATACGGATACCGCTACCAAAAGGATTGTCAATAGGGGGGCTGCTTCAACTGCCAGGTGGCTGCTATCAGCTAATTTGACAGCCGCAAGCAGTGATTGGCGTCTTTATCCACTAACCCCCCTGTAATTATAGCGTAGTATACTCACTAAGCTCCTTATAAGTGGAATTATTACAGCACACTTATCCACTAATTAATTAATTATAACCAATCTTATTCACTAGATTCCCTGTAATTGTAGCGTGCCTTTCCTGCCAGGTGTAATTAATACAGGTGCCAATACCCATTTTGAGCTGGCAGTTTTCCCTATGGGCAAAACTTTTGGTAGCGATAACTGTACATGTGTCCCGGACTCTGCTTAAAGATACCCGTGCTAACTGACATAATGGAGTTTGGTCCGTTGTGGGAAATGAGCTCGATTTCGGATGCCAGGGACAATATTTAATTATTCTGACGCCTCATACTGGGCCCATCCCTCTCCGTCGTATCTACCGGCAACCTTGACAACTAGAGCGGCAGATTCAGAACCAAAGAGGATCTTGCTTCCTCTTTTCACAAAGAAGGAATCTCCCACCTTCAGTGTAGCCACGTTGCCTTTCTCATCTTCTATGGTTAAAGCTCCCTCAAGCACAACCCCGGTCTCGTCGCATTCATATAACGGAGTGAATGGCATCGAGGTCGTACCCTTAGACATATGCATATACGTCACGACGATGGGTTTCTCATTTGGCTTTTGCGTTGAAAAGGGGTCAACTTTTTCTGTCAACTATGATCTAGATTTTCTTGATGAGTTGGAGTAACATACTTGCTCGAGCTTGAGGAAATGGGGGATATGGAGTAGGAATATCCTTCGTCTCGGGCTTGCGGAAAAGCTCGAAAGGCATGTTGACTTAGGTAGGTATGCACCGCTACTTCTAGATTATTCTCGTTCTGCATCCCCCTCTAACAGATTATACGAAGCCGCCGTTCCTGGGTTACACTCTCTTCTTAGCGGGATTGATCTTCCTGAATCAATTGCACACAGAAACCGACAAACGCCGTCTAGACGATTGCATTGCGCACTTGGAGACCATATTCTCCTTCCTAGGCGCTATGCGATCCTTCTTTGCGCCGGCCCAAGTCTGGCTCCACGTGCTATTCCAAGTCCATGGCCTCGATCCTATTTCGGAAACCAAGGCTCTCGGGGGTGACTCGACGAAGCTGTTTTCTTCATTCATGCATCGGTTTGACGGAATCATGGCGCCAGCATATTGTCCGATCGGCTTCCACGACATGACAGCTCTAAGGCAACAATCCGACGGCACAGACAAGAGGATACTCTCTGGAGGTCCAGATAGCTATAATTGGTGAATATACATCTCGTTGTTTCTTCGCACCTATATGTTCCTCCTTAGGTAAGTATATTGCCCTTTTTGATGCTATCTCAGAAGTAGATATTATTGCGTCAGCATTACGAGATCCGATGAGTACCTCCTAGGAAAACATGATAGGATTCCTAATGGAAAATATGCGCGAAGGAGGAAGAAAATGAATGCTTGCCTTCTCGCTGTCTCAGTTACCATCTAGCGCTATCGTGTGAAAATTACAAATGAAGACTTGAACAAAAATCGCTACTTAAGGGACCTCGTGAGTAATAGAGCCCGTTTAACCCCTCACGAAGTAACTTACCAGGTAGGTAGGTACCTGATAGGCATTTGCTACGGGGCCTGAAGAATACATCTAAGCGAGTCCTATAGACGATATGTTGGCGCTAGCATCACCTATAAGAAGACACATGAGGCTTTCTGAGAATTATTGGATAAGAAAATTGGCCCTCACTTGGGTAACACAGCATATGCGGAGTATTGCACTGCCTCCCTAAAGGTATCACCACAACTTGAACTCGTCACTTAATCACCCTAACATTCTAACTTAATAAAATATTCTATTCGTATCGTGCGTAGCACCCTTTTCTGAAACTCGAGGGACATTTCTATACAATGTCTTTGCCAGTAGAATCAGAAGCCCCTAATCAACCCCTTTCGCCACTTTTGCACGAAGCAGTGCCAATTCGCAACGAGAATGAAGACGACAACATCCGGCTATGCAATTCTATTAGTGCCCTAATGGAGCTCGGTGACCAGATATCTCAAGATACTCATGCGACCACACACTCATTGATTTGGCGTCGGACTGGCGAAGCTGTTGACGGTCTCAAGGCTCGGGTCTACGAATTTGAAGGGCTACCTGATAAACTCGAACGGTACCGATCACGAAACCTGAGGCGCTGGTTGGATATGAAATCAGCTATAATCAAAGCTAAGCGGAGTGAGAACTCCGTTGTGGTTTACTTTGCGGATCAAGATACACGACCAAGGTGGTCGGTCGAGTTCGGAGGCATTCTTCAATACCCCCTACCCGGAGCGCCGAATCCCACACAGGAAACTGTGCAGGTGAAGCCCAAGTCTGATCACCAGAAGGAGGTCATAAGGCTCCGCCAGGCCGAAAAAAGACGAGAGAAGCGAAAGCTTGCCCGGACTCGGAAGATAGCAGTCGTGGGCAACACCGAAGATGCGGCCCTTGGCGCCAATCCCGAGAATGCCATGGAAGAAGATGAAGTGCTCTCAACAGTATTAGCACTAGTATCAAAGCTGGGCAACAATTCTGCAAAGTGGAATCAATTGTCACCCGAATTGAAATCTCTGATTGACGAATACCTCGAACCCCATGAAATTGAGCTCACATCCCCCGAGGCAATGGTGGCGTTCCTTAAGTGTAAGGAACATGAGTTAATTTATTTGAAACGGTTAGAGAAAAAGCTACCCTCCATCATTATACGACGACACGATGAGCTCAAGCAAAACTTACCAACTAACCGATTGGTGAAGTCCATGGAGCGAGTCCAAAAGGAGACAAGTGAAATGTAGCGAGAGTTAAATCGACTTCGTAGTGCGATGTCGATCATTCCTACCATCATTTGCAACGTGAGCATGGTAATCACCGACCTCAAGCAACGCCTGGGTTTGGTGGAGCAGCAGTTAAATATTCATCAAGAAAGGCAAAACTTAGTCGAGCAAAAAGTATTACTAGAAAAGACAGCTAAGAGCCTACAAGAGGCTGCCTCCACCATAATCCCGGGCTCGGCTATTCGGGCACAGGTCATGTCTAAGTGTGAGGAGGCTGAGAAAGAGCTTCGGGGTATTGAGGAGAGTTATTTGAGGCTTGGAGAAGAACATCCACGGGATTCAGGAGAGGTCGTTTCGGGCTTGTTAACTTTGCAAGTGAAAGCTTGGAAGTTGTAAATAGATAGAATAGTGTTTTGTCATATAACAGAGTCAAGTACCATACCGAAGTAACAAATGTGTAACGATTCCCAAATTTGACTAAGATAAATACCTAGATACCTAGGCGCGTACCTAATGTAAGACATTTTCCAGACCTGACTACGGGCTGACCGTCAGGACATTAGCCTTTACCATTTGGGTAAGGTTATGGACCTATTAATCACCCTTAGGGCCTGAATAAAAATTACATGTTTCCCATAACCCGAATAAGGGGCTAAGGGGCCTAAATAGGGGTTACAGGCTTATTGATATTGAAGAAGGGATAAGCTCAGGAGCCAAACCTCTTAGCATATAAGCCCTTTTATCCTAGCCTCTAATATATACATAGGGCTTGATACCCCCTACATGTATAACTTTTCATACAACAACACAATTATTTCTATATTATAGGATTAGCTTCGTAACATTAACATATAATTGGAAAAAAAATTTATGGCCTAGAAGGTAATAGGTTTCTCTCTTCCCGTCTATATGCTATATCAAACTAGATGATAGCCTACTTACCTACCTTGGGTAGGTAGGTAGCTTAGCATTTTGAGCAAAATTCTTGCTTCTAGGCTGGCTTTAATACAAGACAGGGTTACCTGCGATGGGAAAATAGTTTAAACCACTTCCAAAACATCTACAGTGGTGGTTTTTAAATTTTTTGGGGGATTGCTAAGTTGGTTTTAAGATCAAACAAAAAGAAAGAAGGGTATTCAGTCGTAGCAATAAAGAAATCTGCCTGGGCGGACCGAAGTCCCAGGGGTTGACTGTTAGGTAGGCCACGGCGAGTGCTTGCTTAGCTTTGACAGCCGTTACGAAGTGAGATCCTGTGTCCTATCCTGATGATCATCCAACAAAGCTTTAGATGTAACTGTTACCGTCCGACTACGATAGCTCCTTCAGGTTACGCCCTCATCCAGCGGACAAGCCTATGTTGATCTTCGAAAGACTCATACACGGTTCGGCCTCCAGAGGTAACACTAGGGCATGACTTCAGCCAATATCCACTTCAGCTTGTTCCTGGTATATGGGCTCGAGGACGGCCCCGTTTTCGTTTTCCACATTGGTTTAGGTGAGCAAAGAAGATGCCATGCTGCATTGAGCTGAGGTAAGAGACACCGCACGAGCACTTGTATGGGAGTGTCCCAGCACAACGGTTCCTAGCAAAATGCTCTTTGAACTTGTCTTTCCGTCCGTTTGTATATCCACATCGGCAAGTGAACTGAGGACATGAGTGCGCACTGGATGTATTGAGGTGCCGCAGGAGAGATCTCGCATCCTTGATTAAGGGGCAGGTCGAAATTCCACAAGTGTTGGGTGTTTCGGGATGCATTTGTGTCAAGTGGTCCCTAAGAGTAGGTAAGTTAAGGACTCAGGTATTCAGTACAATAAGGGCTATTATGAACAACTCACATGAGGCTTTCGGGACCATAGAACAACCCTTGACACAACCCACACTGTTTGGTTTCTTGGGCCGGTGGAGATTGCGAGTCGGGAGAGGAAGCGCTCGTAGAAAACGGAGTTGTGGGCAAAGATTTGGCTTGGATGGGTGTCTCTGGCGAAGAGACCAATGGAGGGGGAGGCGACGCTGAAGTTAACTGGTTTAAAGATGAACCTTGGTCTTCTCGATTCGGACTAACTCCACGGTTGTTGGCGACTGGCGATTGACAATCAAGGATTGGTACGCTCAAATCGCAAATCTGTTCGGGAATCCGTCTTTCATCTTTTGATGAGAAGGCTGGTGAATTGTAATAACCTATATGATGGAGCCATTCGATATCTTCGAGGTAGTTAGGCACAAACTGTTCTACGTGATGATCATTTTTGTCCTCCGAGATGTTAAGTGCGCCGAGACAGAGCCCGGCGCCTCAACGCTGCGATATATTCGCGTTCCGTGTATCGATAAATCGAAGAAAGTACCTAATGATATAACGAGTCAGCAGTGTTGTTTGCCATGTTCAGGCAACCGAATGGTATATTGTCCTGGTAATGTTGCAATACTGAACTGTCGGTACTCACAATAATATTTAAGTTGGTGTTCAATCACATAGGGGACAAGTGATTGCCAAAATCTTGAAAAGAATAAAGGTGGCCGGTGGTTACACACGATGGTTTTATATTGTTAACTCAATGAAACCACCTCTGCCTAGAGACCGTTTCTGTTCTGCCTGTCTGAACTAAGTCTACTTCTTCCACGTCCTTATCGTGGGGCCATTTTCTTGACTGGCCAGCTACTAATCTAAGCCAGGATCGACACAAGTCAGGTACCTAATATGGTGCCAACTGTAGCCTCCGCAAAATCTTACTCAAGAGCGATATCCAATTGGAATAATGGCCCTCAAGACTATAGACCTTGAACATGTTAGAAAATCTCGGTGAGGCAACTCAGCGCCACGAGAAGACGATTAGAAATTTGACCGTGACTGCAACTCAATTTGAATATTTAATCGGGGTCTCCTAGACGCTGCTTGAGCTAGATGTCTTCTCTTCCCGTAGGTTAGAAACCTTACCTAAGTCGCCAACGAGTCATTATCCTAGACATTTCAACTTCATCCAATTAAGTTTCATACACATAATATGTCTGAGTCCACAGTGAAGGTATCTAAGAAAGAGCAGACGAGCTCCACCAAAGGTGATTCTCATCTATAATAAACGCTGACCATCCAACTAACAAGACACAGCTACCAGCCTTGGGGCAGGCACTATCAGCCTAGTTGACCGCTGGCTTTCAGAGGACAAGCGGGACGAGCCGTGGAACGTATTTCGACTGACTGGAACAAAAACAAATGATCAGCACACGACAGCTGATAACACATCTGAGCAGAAAGGAGAGAATTAGAACACAGCTAGCTTGTATGGTTCTCAAAATCCAAGCAAGTAAATTAGCTCCGGGATAAGAATATAATCAAAGTTATTAGGAATCCTAAACTACTATAGCGGCAACTAGTGGTTGCTCGGAATAATTTTAAACGCATGAAATCATAAGAAAAAAAAGCTATTAACACTTTAAATATTATTATAATATATAAATAATAATTATCTTATTAATTATAATTATTTTTATATATAAAACCATTTTAATATATAGAATTATTTTTATATATAAAATTATTTTTATATATATAATTATTTTAATATATAAAATTATTTTTATATATATTTTTATTTTTATATATATAATTATTTTTATATTTATAATTATTTATATATTATAATTATTAATTAATATAAAATTATTATTAATATTAAAAATTATTTTATAATTAAAAATTATTTTATTATTTAAAATTATTTTAATATATTTATAATTATTTTATTTAAATTAATTTATTATAAACTTTATAATATTTATTTTTTATTATAATTTATTAGTTTATTTAATTTAATAATATTTAGTTATTTATAAGTAATTTACGTTTTTATTTAAATAAAATATAACTTTTTTAATATATTTTTTAACTTATAATAAAACTTATAATAATATTTTTATAGCGAAATTTAAACGTTATATTAATATATTATAAAAGTATAATATAAGTTAAATATTAAAGTTAATTTATATTAAATATATTATAATATTAATAAATTTTTTTAAAATATTAAAATAGTTAATTAATATATTTATAATTTATAAAAAAATAAAAGGAAATTTAAAAACTTAATAGTATTTTTTTAACTAGGTATTATTAAAAATATATATTATAATTTTATATATTATTAACTTATAAATAAATAAGAAAAATATAATATTTATTATTTTTTTTTATTATATGTTACTTATATTTTAATTAATAAATAATATTATATTAATATTATAAAACCTTTTTTATTATTAGTTTTTTTTAATATTTATATTTATATATATCGCTAAATTAATATTATATTATATTTAATTTAATTTTAAATTATTATATATAAGCTTAATATTATTAATTATAACTAGGTATAACTTTATAAATTTAATTACTAAAAAACCAATAATAATTAATTTATTATTTAATAATTTTATAATTTTTATATTAAATAATTTATTTTAATTACCGTTATATTATATAAATATTATAACTATAAAAATATAACGCTTTTTAAATAAATTAAATAAAAATATATAATTTATATAATTAAAATTATTTAAGTTATAATAATAAATATAATCTTTTATTTTAAATATAAATTATTTTTATATATTATTATAATTATATAAAAAATTAATATATAATAATAAAAATAAAAAATATTTAACTAGCTATATAATATTTTAATAAAAAATATATAACAACTAATAAATTATATATAAAATATTATATATTAATTAAAAAATAATATAAATATTATTTAATTAAATTAAAAATTATATAATATATAATATATATTATTTATTAAATTTAAATTTATAAAACTATTAAATTTATATATAATTAACCTAGCTTTTAAAATATTTTTCGTTTTTATTATAGTTTTTATAATAAGCTTAATATAAACTAGTTTTAAATAAAATAACTATATTATTATTTTTTATTATATTTTATATTTAAATAAAAAGCGATTTATATTTAAAAATAATATATTTTATTTATTTAATTTTTTTTATTAAAATATAATTTATTATTAAAAGCTAAATATAAGTTTTATTTATAAATATTATAATATTTATTTTAATGTTATTTTTTTTTTATTAAATTAACTAGTTTATTATAATTTAATTAAAATAATATACTATAAAATAAAATTAAATATTCCTTTTATAATTTTTATAAAATAATAATTAATTTAAAGTTATTATATTAAAATATATTTTTTAAAGTTAAATAAATTATTATTTATATATTATATTTTATTAGTAATATAAATTTAATATTTTAATAATTTATTTTATATATATAAAGCTTAAAAAATTTATATATAATTAATTATATTTATAATAAAATTATAATAACTTATTAATATAAATTTCTTTTAATTAAAATATTAATATTTATTATAAGTTTATATTTTTTTATAATATTAATAAAATGTATTTTAAAATAAATATTTAAATATAATATATAAAATATAAATTTAATTAATTATAACTTAAATCTTAATATAATTATATTAATATTATTTATTATTTTATTAATAACTTTTTAAAATATTATAATAATTAATATATATAATTTAAATAATAATATTATTATAATTATATATAGTTAATTAAAATATTTTTTAACGTTTTTTATAATAAATATTAAATTATTTTAATTTTTAATTATTAAGTAAAATTTAAAAAATATAATATTATTTTTTATTATAATAATATATACTTTAATAATTATATTAACTAGGTTATTAATTTTATTAATTTTTTTAAAAAACTTAATTTAAATATATTTTAATTTAAATTAGTTTTATAAAAAAGTTAAATTTATTAATAATTATATTATATATAATATTATATTATAATTATTAAAATAATATTTTAATAATTAAAGTTAAAATATATTATAAAAAAATTAAATTAAGCGTTAAAAAAATTATATTAAATATTAATATAAAAATTAATATTTTTTATTATTATTTATATATTTTTTTAATAATATTATTTTAATATATATTATATATTATATATTATATTTATTTAATTTAATAATAAAATTAATTATATTTAATAATATTAAAATTAAATATAAATATAAATTACTTAGTGGTTTTTAAACTTAATAATATATAATAATTATAATAAAATTTATATTTTTTAAGTTTTTTAAAACTGTAATTTTTAGCTTATTAAAATATATTATTAATATATATTAATATAAATATATATATTATAATATTTTTATTATTAATAAATATATTAACGTTATTATTAAAATTATTTAATATTTTATATATTTTAATTATATTTTTAAAATTAAATATATAAAAATTTAATATTAATAAAAATATATAATTTAAATAAGCGTGTTTTAATAATAATAAAATAATTAATATAAAATAATTACTTATTAATAATTTATATAAATTATTAAAAATATTAAAGTTATTAATAAAATTAAAATATAAAAAACTAATAATAAATTTAACGTTTTTTAGCCGCTGGTTTTATTTATATTTAAATTTATTTTTATTTATTAAATTACGTGTGTATTTAATTAAGGGGTTAATTTTATATATTAAATATATCTTTTTTAATTATATATGTTTTTATAATTCCTTAAAATAATTTTATAATAAAATTATTATAGCTTTAGTTATTAGTTTATATATAAAACTTAAATAAATTTTTTAAAATAATCTTTTATTATTTAACACACTTTTTTAAGCTTATTTATTTTTAATAAAAAAGTTTAAATAATTAGGACTTATTTTTTAATATTTTTTAATTGTTAATTATATATATATTATTTTCTTTATTAAATAAAAAGTTTTTTATCTTATTAAAGTTCTTTTTTATAAACTTATAAATTTATCTAGATTTAATTCTTTTTTATATATCTATTAAATTTAATTATTAAATAAATATAACGAATTTTTTTATAATAAATACCTTAATAAAACCGTTTATTATTATATTTTTTATAAAAATATAAATAATTTTAATTTAATTTACAAGTGTTTTTTATTATAACTAATAATTATAAATATTTATATATTATAACTTAATTTAAAATAATATAATATTTATATATACCAGTTTAATTATTTATTTATTATTATAATATATTATAATTCTTAAGTTATTTAAACTTATATTAAGTTTTATAATTAAATATAATATAAATATAACTTTTTTTATAACTTATATAAAAGATAATAACTTTGTTTTTATTATAAAAATAATTATTATATTTTACTTATTTATATGTTATTTAATTACTTCTTTAAATAATTTTCTTATATATATTTATAAACTTTTTTAATTAAAAATATTATCGATAAATAAAACGTTACTAATTATTTTAAATATATCGGTATATTTATATTATAAAAATAAATATTAAATGGTAAAAAAATATTAAATTAATTAGTTAATTTTAAAATAATGTTTATTACTAAGATTTATATTAAATTTAACTAGTTAAAAAACTATAAAAATAATATTAAAATATATAATTATTATTATATATAATATCGATTTAATTTTTTATTAATATTATTAAATAAACTATAAAAAAGTTAATTTTAATAAAAATAACAGTTTTTTATTTCTTATAAAAATTAAAAGAATAATTTTTAGTTTCTTATTTATTAACAGTTTATTTAATTTATTTATATATAAAAATTAAAAAAGCTAAATCAGTTTTTTATTTTAATTTTTAATCACTTTAATTTTAAGAAACCATTATAAATTATTTTTATTTATAAGTTAATATTTTTTTTATAGTTATAATATTATTACGTTTATTATTTATTACTTGTGATTTTAATATATAAAAATAATATTATTAACATAAAAAAAAATTAGCACTCTATTTTTAAAAAAATAATAAAACTTATGAAAAACAACTAAAAAACCTAATTTTATAAGTATTTTAATTAGTTTTTTTTATTAAAATATAAAAGATTCTTTTAATTTATATAACGTTTTTAATAAACGTAAAATAATTTAATGTTTCCAGTATTTTAAAGATATTTTTATATAAATTTTCTTATTTAAATTTATATTTATAAATACGTTAATTACATTATATTAAATTAGTTTAAGGTTAAATTTTATTATAATTATAATAAAAGTTTAAAATAATCTTTTAATTAATATTAAAATATAAATATTTAAATATTTATTTTTAGTTTACTGGTTTTTTTAAACTATTAACCTTACTTTATATTTTATAAATTATTTATGTTTATTAAATTTATATATATATATTTATATATAATTTAAAATCTACTTATTATTAACAATTTATTATTTATATTTAACTTAAAAGTTTATTTTTTTATAATTATTTAAATATAATTTCTTAGCTTTTTTAAATCCTTATTTTAAGGTATAATTTTATAACTTTTTATAAGTTTTTAAAAAAAGTAATAAATTCTTTTTATAGATTTTTTATTTTTTTTATAAAAATTTTTACAGCTTTTTAAATTTATATAATCCCGGGCGTGATATTAAATTTAAATTTACTTAGCTTATAAAATAATATTATAAATAATATATTATTTATATTACTTATATTTTACTTATTAATTTTCTATATATTAATTTTATTGTTAAAATTAAGTGTTTTATATTAAACGTGGCTTTTTAACTTATTATATAGTTTATAGTTTTAAAATAAAAAATAAATGAATTTTTTTTAGTTTACTTTAAAAGTATATTAAAAGCTATAGCTTAACTTATTAAAATAACGTTTTTTATATTTTTATTTTAAAAGGCGTGATTTATAACATTTAATTTTATTTTTTTTATTTTATTATAAAAAGTATAATTTATAACATTTAACTTTAATTTTTTAATTATATTTAAAAAAATATAATTTATAGCGTTTAACTTTTTTTTTATATTTATATTTAAAAAAACGTAATTTATAACGTTTAACTTTTTTTTTATTATTATAATAAATAATAAAATAATTAGTAAAAAAGTAGTATTAAAAGTAAAATATAATATAAATATAATTTTAATATAAAAGTAATTAAGTTTTTTAGTTTCTTTATTATTACACTTTTTATTATTATTATTTATTTTATAATTTTACTTACCTTTATTTTTTATTGGTATTTTTATTTTTATTTTATCTTTTTTAAAAGCCGATAACTTTAAGTTAGTTTTTTTTTTTATATTTTATAAAATAGTAACTTAGTTAACTAAATCTTAAATATTTTTTTTTATTATATATAACAGGTTATTTTTTAAAAATAAAATATTTTTATTAAATATAATGTTTTTATTAAATATAACGTTTTATATTTTAATAACTTATTTTAATATAAAAATTTAAATATTATAAATATTTATAAAGTTATAATCTATTAAATAATTTATTTATACTTTTAAATTAAAATGTTAATATTGGTTTTATTTTTATTTTATTTTTATAATAAATATAAACATTTTATATTTATATATTTTTAAATAAGCTTAATATAGTTTTTTATTAGTAATTATATTATTTTTAAATGTTAAATAAATATAAAAGTGTTTATATAAAAATTATTAGTTAAGGTTATATTTAAAAGTGTGATTATAAAAATAAATAATAACTTTAAAAACTTTTATTTATAAAAAACTTAAAAGTTTTAATTTTATTTTTATTATTTAAGTTTTTTACTTAATTACATTTTTTAAATATTTAACGTTTTTATTTTAATTTTACGTATTTAATATTAAAAGCTTAAGTTTAATATAATATATTTATTAAATATAATTTCATATAGTGTGTTTTTTTATTATTAGTTTATTATTATATTTAATAGTTTTAATATTAAGTTAATGTTATTTTTAAATAATTTTAAATATCTAGTTTAAAATTTTAATAATTAAGTTTAAAATATAATTTTTAAAATAAAAGTTTTAAACTTATTTTATATATTTATTAATAATTAATATTATATATTAATATTTTTAAGAGTTTATTTTTAAGTTATAAAAATTAATAATTAAATGTTTATTTAGTTTGTTTAGTTGTTTATAATATTTATAATAATTAAACTTTTTGGTTTTTTTATAGTTATATATATTATATTTTATTATAATAATTTAATTAATTTTTTTAATTAAATTAAACTTTTTAATTTTCACTTTTTAAAAATAATTAGTTATATAATTAAAGGTTTTTAGTTTTAAATAACCAAATTATAAATATTATAATTTATTAGTTATTATATTTAAAAGTTATTTTATTTAGTTGTTAAATTTAACGCTTTTTATATAAAATAAGTAATTGGTAAAATTTTTAAAAAAATCCTTTAAAATATATTGGTTTTATTTATTAATAATAATATATAAGATGGAATTATTTTTTTTTTATAGGTAGTTATTTATATTTTTATAGTTTTACCAGTATTTTATTTTTTTTAAAAACCTTAATAATATTATATTATAAACGAATTTTTTATAATATATTATTTTTTATAATTATAAAAGTTTTATTTCTTTTAAACTTTTTAAATATATATTTATTTCTTTATATTTTTATATAAATATAACTAAGTTTTTTATAAAAATCGTATCTTTAATATATATTATTCGGTATAATAGAAATTAATTAAATTAATTAAAAATATAAATAGTAATTTTTAAGTTTAAAATTATTAAGTTTTTTAAAAAATAAATATTAATTTTAAATGTGGCTTATAAAATTAAAAATGTTTTTTTTATTCTCTTAATTATTTAAACTAATTAATCCTTATTTTATATAAATAATCTTTTTTTTATTTTTTTAACTAGCTTAGTAAATATATTATTTTTAGTTATTTTATATTTAATTATTCTTTTTATAATAAAATTCAAGGTTTAATTTTTTAGAGTTTTATTTTTAATAATATACCAGTAGTTAAAAATCTTATAATAACCGTAATAAATTAAATATAAAATGTTAGTTTTTTATAAGTAATTAATAAATATATCGGCTTGTTTTTTCTTAGTTAATTTAATTTGTTTATTTAAATTGTTTTAACCTTATAATTTATTATAACTTTTATTATTTTTACTTTATTTTAATTAATTAAAAGGTTTAAAAATAACGTTTTTTTTTTTTCTTAACTTAATATTTAAATCTTTATTATAATTAGATTTTATATTATTAAATTAAATAATAAATACTTTTTTTATAAAATAAAGCCGTATAAAAGTTAATTATAAAAATATATATTTATATAAAACAGTTATTATATTTAAATAACTAAATATATTACTTTTAATTTTATTAATATTTAATAGTTTATAACTAGTTATTTAGTTATTTAAAACACCGTTAAATATAACTTTAAAATCTTTTATTAATAATTAGTTATTAGTAATATTTATAAAACTTTTTACTTTTATATTTATAATAACTGATTTTTATTTAGTTATTTATATTTTAAAATTTTTAAGTATTTTTATTAGTTATTATATTATTTTTTTATATTGTTTTTAAGCTTATAACTTTAATTAATTATTATATATTTTACTAATAATAAATAATTTTTTATATTATTTATATAAAGTGTTTATTAAATTAAAACATATATTTTGGTAATTTAAAAATATAAAGTTAATAACTTAGTTTTTTAGTTTTTTAATTACTTATTAATAAGTTTAATAAATCTTGTAATTATAACTATAAAAAATCTAATTTTCCTTGTAAATAGCTTTATTTTTTTTCGTTATTTTTATTAAACTTATAGGTTTTTTATTTATTTTAACTTATTTCTTTTAACTTTTATTTATCGTAGTTTAAAAACTATTATTTAATAAATTTCGTATTATTTGTTAAGTTTTTTTTAAATAATTATTAATATTTAGTTAAAATGGCTTTTTTAGTTATTTTAATGTTTCTATAAAATTAATATACTTTTAAAATTCTAGATTAATAACCTTTATTTAAAACTTTTTATCTTATTATTTTTAATTAATTAGGTTATTATAAAAAACTTTCTTTTTTATTATTTTTAATATATTATTTTTTTTACTATTAATTAAATTCGAATTATAAAAAATTTTATTAATATAACCATTTTATAATTTTATAATTTTCAATTAATTAAAAATTATATATTGTTATTTATATATAACTTTTTAATTTTTAAGTAAAATAAAACTTTTAATTGTTAAATTATATATATATTTAATTAAAAAGTTAATTTTATATATTAAATATATTTCTTTTAATTATATATATTTTTATAATTCTTTAAAATAACCTTATAATAAGGTTATTATAGCTTTAATTATTAGCTTATATATAAAACTTAAATAAGTTCTTTAAAATAATTTCTTATTATTTAATATTATTATATATTATAAGTTTAAACTTTATATAAATTAAATAAATATAATAAAATAAAATAATTATTATTAAAATTTGATTTATTAGTTTAATATAAATATTATAATTTATTATAAATATATGATAAATAATATAATATTTTTTTTTTTAAATATAAGGTTTTTATATTTTAACTAATATTTTTTTTTTAATTAATCGTTTAATATCTTTTTTTACTAAAAAAAAAATTAAATTATTTAATTCTTTTTAAAATATAAAATTATAATATATATTAAGTAAATTAAATATATTTATTTTTAAAATATATAATATAATTAAAATTAATATAAACTTATATAATTAAGGTTAATATAAACTTATTATTTAAATATAAAAAGTTTATAATAACGTTATTAATTAGTTTTTTATTATATTATTATTTAATTATTTTATTAATTTAAATAACTTTTTATATTTATAGTAATAATATATTCCCGTTTTAATTTATATATAATTTTTTAAGTTTATTATAACCGAATTTATAAATACGTTTTATATAAAACTTTATAATATTTTTAAAATTATTATAAATATTATAATAAAAATATAATAATTATATATATTAATAATAAACTTAGTTACTTAAAAATATTATAAGCTTATTATTAAATAAAATATAAAAATATATTTTATTAAAAATATAAATTAATTTAATTTAATAATAAGTTTTAAATAATTTTTTTAACTTATTAATAATAAAACTTAAATTTAAATATATATTTTTATATATATTAAATATAATTAAATTTTATATTATTATTAGTAAATTAAAACTTAAAAATTTAATATATATTATAAATAATTTATTATTTTTTTTTTAATATATTATAATTTATTAATAATAATTATTATTTTATATTTATATTTATAATTGGTTTTTTTATTTTATATTTTATTAAACCCGCTTTTATTTTATTTTATAATAACTTTAATTTTTTTAATAGTTTTAATTTTATAAATATAAGTTTTTATTGGTATTTTTTTTAAGTTTAATAAAATAAAAACCTAACATATAAAATATAATAATAAGCGTTAATAAAATTAAATAATTAATATTAATAATTATTTTAATAGCTTTTTTATATTTTAATAAAATTTATTTTTATTATTATAAAATTATAATAAATAATTATATATAAATATATATTTATAGTAATTTATATTAAATAAATTTATATATATAATAAACGTTATATAAAACTTTAATATTTAAATCTTTTTAATATAATATATATTAAATAAATGAAAAATATTAAATATATTAATACTTTTAATTATAATATTAATTTAATAATATATATTATAAATATCGTTTATATTTTTATATTTAATAATTTTATTATTATTATTATTATTTATATTAAATAATATTAATATTTATAAAATATTATTATTATTAATTTTATTATATATTATTATATTAATAATATTATTAAGTTTTAAAATAAAATAATTTATTATTTTATTTATATTTTTATTAATTTTTTAAACTACCCACTTTATAAATAACTAGATTATATTTTTTAAATAAATTATTACTTAATAATTTATAGTTTTAATTAGTTTTATTTAATATTAAATAATTTATCTTTTTATAATAATTATATTATATATAATTTACTTAATTTATATTATTTATAACCCGCTTTTTATAAATAATTACAACTAATTATATTTTTTAGTTTTTTTTATTTTTTTATAATATTTTTAAATTTTTTTTATTCTCTTTTTATTTTATTTTTTAATTTTTATTTATTATATATAAAAAATAATATTATATTTAGATTCCTAGTATCTTTAATTTTTTATTAATATTAATAACTTTTTATTAACTTTATTTATAACTATTTTATTTTAAATAAAACTTTTTTAAGATTTATAGTTTTTAAAAATTACTTTTATATATAATATTATAATACTTTATATTTATTTAAATTATATAATTTTAATTATTTACTTTTAATTTTTATAAATTTTAATTATATATTTAAATTTATTAATATATTAATCTTTTATTTATTTTATATTAAAAAAAATTAATTAAACTTTAAAATAATTAATATAAATTTATTATAACTAATTTATATTTAATAAAATTTTTTAAAAATCTTATATTAATTAACTTATTAATTTTAATTAAAATCTCGCTTTTTTTTTAATTATTAATTTTATTACTAAGTTTTAATAACTTTTTATAAATTTTTATTATTATTTAAAATATTATATATTTATAATGGTATTAATTATTTAATTTATATTAACCTAGAAATTATTTAAACTAATTTAAAAACCATTTAAACTAACTTAAAAACCATTTATAATAATTTAAAACTTATTTATAATAACTTAAAAACCATTTATAATAACTTTAAAAAACTAAAAATATTTTTTACTATGTTATTTTTTACACCTTATTAGTTAAATAATAAATATACTTAAAATTAAATTAATAATAATAACTATAATAATTTTTAATTAAAAGCTAACAGTTTTAATTAAAATATAATAATAATATTTAATTAAACCTTTAATATTTATTTACACTTTTTAGTTTTATATAATAATAATTTTACGTTATTTAATTTTATTTTTAAAAAACTTTTATTTAACTTTAAAAATAATTTTAATTATTAACTATATTTAACTTAGTATTTTAATTATATTAAAAAAATACGTTTTAATAATAATTTTATAAATATAATTAATAATTTAAATATAAAATTTATTTTTTTTAAAACTAAATTATATTTTTCTTTAACTTTTAATAACTAATAAAATTAATAACTTTTAATTAAATAATATTTATTTTTTTAAACCTTTTATAAAAATTAAATTAAATATTTTAAAAAAATTATATTAATTTTTATTAATATTAATAACTATAAATATATATTTTTTAGTTTTTTATATTATTAATTATAAATTTTAATATCTTTTTAGTTATTTATAAATTTATAGTTAATATTATTTTATTGTTTAAAATAACTTATAATTATTATAAAAAAAATAATAATATTTTTAATTATTATATAATTATTTTTAATTATTTTAATAAAACTTATATTAATTATTATTATAATAATAATAATAGTAAATATATTTATTAAATTAATATGTTTTTTTTTCCCTTAATTTTTTTTAATTTTCCTTAATTAATATTAATTATAAATAAATAATAATTAATATATATATATATATATAAATACTAATAAATATATTAAAATTAAAAGTATTTTTATTATTATATAAATAGTTTTATTATTATTATTTTTATTAAAACTAATTAGTGATAATAACTTTAAATTAATATTAATTAAGTTTAAAACTTTTAAAAAAAATATTAATTATATTTATTTAATTATATTTATTATAAAAACTATAGTTATTTAAAATAAATACTAAAAATATTAAAATAAAACGTTTTTACTTTTAACTGTTATTTTATAATTTAAAATTATTATAAAGTTATTAATTTTTTTTTTATGGTTTTAATTAATAATATTTATAAAAATTTATAAAAATATAGTTTTAATTATAAAAAGATTCTTAAAATTTAATTAAATTTTTAGTTTAAAATAAAAAAAATATATATTATATATATAAATTTAATAATTTTTATTAACACCAATTAATATTAAATTTTTATAAATAATTATATTATAATAAATACCTTTAAATTTAACTTTTTAATAAATATCTTTTTTTTTATATATATATATATATATATATATATATAATAATTTTGTATTATTTTTTTATTAATTCTTAATAATTATTTATATATTATTATTATTTTTTAACTTTTAAAAGATTTTAAAATATATTATATTATAAATATTATTATTTGGTTTTAACGGTTTTAAGATTTTTAAACCTTAAATACTTTATATTTTAAATATAGTTATATAAAATTAACTATAAATAAAAACCGAAAACTATAAATTAATATTAATAATATTAAAAAATTACTTTTACGTTTTATTTATAATTATTATAAAATAAATTAAAATTAAAAACTATTATTTAAACTATAAAAATAACTAATTATTATTATTTTAAATTAATTTTATTTTAAGAATAATATAAATTTTACCATTAAAATCCCTTTTAAATATTTTTATTTTAATACTATATTTTTTAAATTAAATTACTATTAATTATATTTTATTATAAAAACTTTTATTTAGGTTAAAATTATATAAAAATATAATAAGCGTGTTAACTTTTAAATATAATTTTATTAAAAATATCTTATTTAATTATAAAAATTATATAATTTTTATTAATAGTTAATAAAAACTTATATTTTTTATATAAAAATAATTATCTATTAATTAATATAATTTAATATTATTAAAAATATTTTAAAATAATTTATTATTAATTTTATTAATAAATATATTATATATAAATAAAATAAATCTAGTAGTAAAAATAGTAAAATTATAATTAATTATATTTAAAAAATACCGGAGGAAATATATAATTATATAAGTTTTAACCACGCTTAAACATTTTTATAATATTTAATAATAAAGTTATTTTATTTTAATTAAAACTATAAAATATTTTATAAAACTATTTTATAAACTAAATTTTATTAATGTTTATTTATTTTATTTATATATTTTCTATAAAAATTAATTATTAAAATTAAACCTATATAAATAAATATTATAAATAAGTATTAATAATTTATAAACGTAATTTTTTTTAAATAATAAATAAAATTTATATAAAATCTTTTTTAAAAAAAGTAAGGATTTTATTAAATAACAACTTATTTATTTTAATATTATATAACATTTTATAAATAATTTTAAAAATATATTTATATTATATAGTTATTTTATTTTAAATAATTAATAATATCTATTAAAAAAACTTAATAACTATTAATTTTTATTTTATAAAATAAATAAAATTTAAATTTAACTAAATAAAAATCTTAAATTACAAATAAATAATTTTTTTATTAAGTAATAAAAAAAGTTATAATTTTAAAAAAAATAATATATAAAATTATTTTCTTTTTTAATTAATAATAATAATAAAAAACTAAATATAAAAAAATTTTTCTTATTTTAATAAGGTTTTAAAAATAAAAGTATATATTTAAGATATTATTTTATATTGTTTTTATAATAATATTAAAAACTAAATATTATTAATTATTTAACTTTAAAAGTAATTAATTTTATAAATTTTGTTTTTTATTTTTATTATAATTTAACTTTTTTTTTAAAAAACAGTTTTTTTTTACTTAATCCTAGTTATATTTAAAGTTTAAAAAATTAACCTTAATTTAATTTTTATTATATATAATATTTTGTTTAATAAAATAAAACTTATAATTTAAATAAGCGATTTTAAGAAAAATTAATAAGTTATAAAAACAAATAATTATTTTTAATAAATTATTATAAAAATACCTTTTAAACTTATTTTAAATATTTAAAAAAATCTAATAATTATTATTAATAATAATATATATAAATATAAGCTTTAACTATTAACTTATAATAAAAATATACGTTTTTTTAAAAAAATAATTTTAATAATTATTGTTTTTTAATAAATTTTAAGCTTTATAAATTTACTAGAAAATATAATATTAATAATTTTTATATTTATATAAATTAAACTAATTTATAACTTTTAAAACCGTTATAAATAATATTTATAAATAAAATCTTTTTTTAGTTTTTAAATAAATAAAATAAATCCGGTTAATTTTTTCTTTTATATTATATTAATACTTAATTTATTTTAATTTTAGATATTATTAAAAGTTACTAAGAAAATTTTAATATAAAATATAACATTTATTTTTATATTATTTATTATAATTAAACTAAGTAATTAATATTAATTAAAACCGATTAATTTTATTTATTAATATATTAAAGTTTTTAATAATATTATATATTATTTTATTTTTCTTAAATAAATAAACAGTAAAAAATTAAATAACCGGTTTAATATTATAAATAAAAAATTTAAATAGTTAATATATAACTTTAAAAAATCCTATAAATTAATTTTATAGATATTTATTAATTTTATTTTAATTTTAAAATCTTTAATTAAGATTTTTTAAACCTTTATTAATTTATAAACATATAATAATTTTATTAATATTTTTATATATATATTTATAAATATATTTTACTATTTTTATTATTATATAAATTTTAATATTAATATAAACTTAAAACTTTTAACTTAAATAAAAATTATATAAAACTATTTAATTATTATTATAACTTTATAACTTTAAATAATTATTAAAAATTTCCACGGCAGGTTTTTATTTATAAATAAAATAGTTATTAAATTTTATTAATAATTAATTAAATATTATAAAGTTTTAATAAATAATTAAATATTTTATATAATTTTTATTTAAGTATAAA